>VUQH01089169.1:0-19179 GCA_015106775.1 Etroplus canarensis | reverse complement strand
AGAAATTATTTGCTGCCTGTAATTCTTAACCGTGTTCAGCTCGACGTTATTTAGTTTCTCCGTGAGAAGTCTTTGTAAGAAACCTGTGAAGGCTGCCCTTTGTCCTCCTCCTGTGTCCTCTGGCCTCAGACATTGTGCCCGCAGCTCAGGCAGCGTGTTTGTCCTGTAAGCACGGCCGGATTAATCTCGTGGAGGGCCCATGGGTCACAGATGTGTTGTTGGCCCCCACAATGGTCTTCACTCTTCTTGTCACTTTCATTATTTCCCCAGACGTCCAGAAACCATCCAGTACTGTAAAGCTGGAAAGACAGGGCGGTCTGCTGAGTAGTTGTAATGAAAGATTCATTCATTTTCTTTTTAAAAATAAAATATCTATGAAGTTATGACATTTCTGGAGAAATCACAGTAGGTGTTGCTTCTGCTGCCTGGTTCCACCAACCATGCCTAATGGTTCAATTACAGTACCATGTTGGTAGCATGTAGGGACTTACATGTTGTAGCTGTTTACTGTCACCAGGGGGCAGTGTCATAAATAACCGGTCAGTTGCCACTGTTGGTCCATCAGCCAGCTGCGGCAAAGATTGGGGTTATAATGAGCTGAAGTGAAACAATGTAAAACATCCACTGTAGCTACTTACTGTGCTTTTCATGATGATTTGTTCACAATCTTGGATGTTTTTTTCGGGCTTCTCCCTCTATGTTGAGAACTCCGCCATTGCTCCCTTCCTGTCCCAATCAGCATTTGACCTAAGCGTTGTGTCGTTCGTGCCGAGCTATGCGTAGTAAGCTTTTTTGGAAGACTGCACAAAAGATCAAAGGACAAGTCTGCATTGACAAGCGTGTCACTTTATCACTTTTTGATGTTTTCCTAAAAAGGAAAACATACAGATAAAGTAATAGCAGTCGTTGCACCGCCTAACTGGTGGATATTTGTCTCTAAAACAAATGGTGTGAAAGGAGATGCTTGCAGTGGAAGAATAAAAATAATAATTATAATAAGCTATTTAGCCCAGTATAACAATAGTGTAATTGTTTGCTTTGCAACAACCCCACAAGTAAGTTATCAGTGGGATTAAAAACAATAAATTCAACTTCATGCATTTTTTTCACTTTGTACTTAAATGTAGAAATCTTCTTGCAGATCATCATTTAAAACATTAACATTGACCCTGGTGCTTTTTATGGCCTTTAGAAATCTGGGACCTTGTGGGGCATTTTCTCCTGCTGCCCAGTTGCTAATCCAGCCTTGGTTTTAAGCATCGTAAGGGGGCTGTAAACAGCTTAACAAGCAAGCTGTTTGTCCATGTTAGCAGGCACTGTAACGTGATATTCTCTTATGTCCAATCTCTAGTGCTTCTTTAAGACCACTGGACACCCAGGCAGCTGGTTTTAGAGAAGTCCTTGGGGGTATCCTGTTAGTATTGATCTTGTATTTGGACATCAGGCATCTTTATTCTGAGTTTCTCACACTCTGAAACCCATTCTGTGCCATCATAATTGACCTTGTTTTGGACATCATGTATTTGCTCAGAGTACAAAATCTATGTTTTTGCTTTGTATCCTTTACTGAGTTCACTGTGCGTAAGTTATATCCTTGTCTGTTCCAAAACTATAAGATAACATAACTGGTGCTGGGGGACAGGCTATATTTTGTCTCTTATTAATGTCTGTTGTGTTAGATACGCGCCTAGAATCAACACTCATACACATTGTTTATCATATTTCAAGAACAAGACATGTCAATAATAGGTGGCCAATTACAAACAGTTGCGTGTAAGTTAACCTCTGTACGGGGCAAGGCCCAGCCCAAAGAGGATAAATGTGAACTGGTTCCTGTGATCTGGGCTCATTCTGGCTGAGTTCCTGCGAGAGCTTTTGTCAAACTGAGTCCAGCGCTGCTATACTTTATCTGTGACCACAATAAATATTTTTATATGAATGGGAGATTCCTCCGGTCTGTTCTTGGGCTTCCAGTAAAAGAATCGGGGCTAACGATCCCGTAGTGGTAGTGGTGGTGGTGGGGAAATCGATGCAGTATCATATCACAATATTTTGTGTGGCAGTGTTATATCGATACAGGCATACCAAACATCAGTGTCCTATTATTGAAATTGCAAATACAAATTGAAAACTTTAGTACTAGAATAAGAAAATCAGTTGTTTTTTTAGTCCACCTTCGTAAACTATGTACATTTTCAAATTCTTGCAGAGCTTTTGTTGTAAAAGCTGCACTGTTCAAAATACATGTAATGGTTCAGTATACTTCACGTTTGCATTCACTTAAGTTGGACGACAGTGTTGGTCAGTCCGTTTGCTTGACAATCTTGGCACTAAAAATGACTTTAGTGAGAGGAGCAGACTGAGAACTTCTTAGATAAAACATATTGATAATGTTCACCTTTGGGGACGTAATTTGGTGTCCCCCGTAGCTTAGTGGTTTGCGCTATTCGCCTTACAAGTGAAAGGTCCCTGGTTCGATTCCAGGTGGGGACACTAGCCTCTCTCACCATGGAGGGTTGCGTCAGGAAGGGCATCTGGCATAAAACCTCTGCCAAATTACCAATGCGGATTAATCCGCTGTGGCGACCCCTTGGTGTAGAATACAAGGGAGCAGCTGAAAGGGACATAATTTGCAGTTGAGAAAGGTGGTAAATAGCAATACTTTATTACTTCACGGATGGGGGAAATTACAAATCACAGATACTCTTTTGTTGTTTTATACACATACACTTTTTAAATGCATTTGAACACACCACAAACAGTAACGTGCAGTGTTGGAAGAGGTGAAGGAAACAAGGCAGCCCAAGCGGTGGGGGTTCAGTGCCTTGCTCAAGGGAACCTTGTGCTTGAGGCGGGGTGAGCCGACACCTCTCTGGCCTCCAGTCCACCCCATATATATGGGTCCAGGACAAGGTCTTAGATTGGCCTCCAGGTCCAGGCGGGTCTTGAAACGGTGGGCTCTGCAACCCTCCGATTCCCTGAGACACTGCTGCCCCCCATATCACAGTATGCTGTACTGCAATACTCAGCATATTGCAAAATGTTTAAAATCATAACACTATTGTATTACAAGTTTAATGTTGTGATATCATACTGTGAAGTCTTAGGTGATTTCCCACCTCTAGTATACTGTGTGACTTGATGGTGAGAACATGCTATGGATAGACGTACGTGTGTGTGTGTGTGTGTGGGCAGATGTTGCAGCCTTACTGGGGAAGCCCAAATTTAAAAAAAACCTTTAAGACGAATGGGAACATGTTTGAGCTAAAGAGGTATTAAAAAAGCATGTTTATGCAGTGTGTTTATAACGTGCGGTAAATGAATGTGGTTGTCAAGGAAAGGTGTGGCTGCTCATTGGGCAGGCTGAACAGACCTGAGGAGAAAGTGCTGGTGGGAACTGAAGTAGAGCATGCTTTGACTCAACATGTTGTGCACAAGTTGATCTTAATAGAATTACATTTTTTCCAGATTTTATAATATTGTTTAATACAGAACAAGTTAGGTTTCTACCTTATTGCATTAATTGTCATGATTCTTTGGGTTTCTCTGAAATGTTAAAGAAATTGCACGATCTACAGTTGCTATTCATCTGGTCAATAATTCTATCTACTATCAATATTAACATGTGTGTTATCAAAATCACTTCGCAACCACCGTCGTGCTACTTAAAATGTTACCCACCTCTATTCCAATGACGAAATGGACTACATGTCTTGCAAAACAGGTTGTTCAGGAAAATGAGGGCCAAACGGTTTCTCACATACAGGCAGCAGGCAGTCCAGAGGGTTAGCAAAGAAGCCACTTTGTCCTTAAGTCTGCGCCTTTATTGTCCAGGGTGGGCATGGTTCAAACATTCAGCAGAAGCATTCATCATGTATACTTGGAATAAGTGAGCTACAGGAAATGAACAGGTCATTTTAAATATGGCACCTGCACCAATTCACTGTAAAGAAATGTAGTGGATGCAAGCCAAGATTTTCATCAGATTTCTGCCTTCCAAACAGCGTGTCACACTTGATATGCTAGTTTGTGGCTCTTCTACAGTGTTGTCATTTTGATCTGTTCTGAAGTTGCAGTACACAGATTGTTGGGGAAAAAATTAGGGAGATTGTTGCACTTTAAAAAAAAAAAAAAATGTTAATCATTGACCATCCCACCTCTCCTTTCAGATAATGGCTGTACCACCCACCTATGCTGACCTGGGAAAGTCTGCCAGGGATGTTTTTACCAAAGGATACGGTGAGCATTATGTAGCTGATCTTACACACCTAACTCACACGCTCTTGTAGCTGTGTATTTTGGAGGTAAAAGGTTTGAATCTCAATAAAACTTCCATGACAATAATGAGAGCTGTGTATTGAAGGTCGTTTTAAGGTCCCCTTTGGGACATCGTGATACTGTATAACTGAAGCGATGGCATGTGTGTAAAATATTAAGTACTGGTACTGTGATGGAGGTGAAGAAGCCTAGAAAGGCATGTTTTAAAAAATTGAACATGAGGATTTTTATTGCATGTTAGCTTCTGATTTTGACGTTTTTCTCTGTTGCTTCATTGAAGAGGTCATCTGTGGTTCATACAGTTCCTGCTTTTACTTATTCATCTTTCTCTGCGCTATAATTTCATGACCGCTTTGTCATCGGAAGAAATATTTAATTGGTTATTGCTCTGTATATTAAAGAACAGCATCTTTGTCTCTTGTTCGGTGAGTAAACGAGAAGATTTCTTGCAACCTATGACAAAATACTTCCCCTCAGTGATTGCACAAATCCAGCCCCTGCACACGATACAAAGCCAAATCAGAGCATTGGATTCAAACCAGTTGCAGTTCCGTATATAGCTTACCAGCAGCTGAACACATGTTGCACACTGGGCCTGCAGTTACACTGGATGTCCTTGGGCTGTTTTTGTGTGTATGCACAGCTGTGCTCGGATGATTACTGAATGATGTTCACTGAGTATCTGGGGAATTCCCAGTTCTTGAAGCTTCTGATTTATATCTGCCATCAACATCGGATCACTGCATATATGCCGATGTGTTCAGTTTAAACTTTTGAGTTTGTAACCCTCAATAAAACCCTCAGTTTTTTCCATTTTTCTTAGCACATGGGATTGACTGACCAGTGATTTTGTTTAAACCAGCTGCTAATGTAAATAAAATAAAAAAACTATTTAACTATTTAATCATCTCCCAGTGTGAGCACCTCTAGAAAAGCAGAAGTTTTGGCAGTTTGCTGCTCCGGAGTGTTTAGGTGCGTTTTAACATAATGCCACTATCTTACCAGGAGTGAACGTCCCAAAAAACCCCCAATAGCTCCATCTTAGACTCCACAAACCTCAGGAAGCATTTTAAAGCTCATGATGGTATAGTTAGAAAAAGACTGAAAGTATGGCTTGTTTGGAAGGGTTACCAGGAGGAAGCCTCTTTTCTCTAAAAAGAGCATGGCAGCACAGCTCAGGTGTGCAAAGTTAAATCTAAACAAACCACAAGACTTCTGGAACAATGTCCTTTGGACAGACTAGATCAAAGTGGAGATGTCTGGCCATAACGCACAATACCAATTTTGTGAAAACTGAATTACAGCATATCAGGACAAACACCTCATGCCTGCTGTCAAGCATGGTGGTGGAGGGGTAGTAACTTGGGCTTGTTTTGCAGTCACTGACTGGACCATGAACTCCTCTGTACACCAAAGTGTTCTAAAGTCAAATGTGAGGTCATCTATCTGACACGTAAAGCTGGACCAAACTTGGGTTTTGAGAACGATCCAAGCACAGCAGAAAATCTGCAGCAGAATTGCTCAAAATCCAGGACTTTCTGTGGCCGGACTTTAAGAGAGCTGTATATAAACGCGTGCCCGCAGATCTCAATGAACTGAAGCAATGTTGTAAAGAAGAGTTGGTCAAAATTCATCCGCAGTGGTATGAGACACTGATGTAGTCATACATAAAATGATTTCTTCGAGTTTTTGCTGTTATGGTGGCTGTACAAACTATTGAATCACAGGGTGTACTAAGTTTTTCACAGGACTGCATGGAGTCCTGTTAAAACTTCCTTTTTCACATGACTGTATGCCAGTCTGTGATTTTAACTTTTCTGACGGGTGTGAGTTGCAGTTTTGATAAAGATGGATAGTAACGGGTGAAACAGTAGGAAATGTAATGTCTCTGGTTTCTGTTAAGTATGGAAGGGTGAACCAACCAATGTCTGTAATGGTAAGCAGGGCCATGAATTAGGTCAGAATCAGTTTACCCAACCTTCTTGGTATTATTCCATAATTGATGGCACTAATGCTCTCACAGCATCGACATTAAATCAATGTACGTGTTAAACCATCATATCAATAGCTTTAAATGCTCTCTGGTAGCTAATAAATGGGTATTTCACAGACCCTAATCAATGTCTTGATTTAATATGTATTGAATTTTCAAAATTGGCTCATTAAATGCTTATTAATAAAAATGTTGCTTGGCTACAGCTAATTGCATAGGCATTAAGATGGTTCGTATTCTGAGAGTTTGCCAGTACTTGTAAAAAAAAAAGGTGAAGTTTTAAGAAGCTTGCTCTAATTCCCCTATAAGAATGTTTCAGAGTGTTTTTCAGTGGATGGTGTATTCACGTTGTCATGCCTACATCCGTTTGATCTTTTCTTAAATACTGTCTGTTTCAGGCTTCGGGCTCATCAAGCTGGACTTGAAAACAAAGTCTGAGAATGGACTGGTAAGTCGTCATCAGTAATTACTGCAGCAGTTCTGTCATAACTGAAGACCCTCTTGGCTGATAATTGAGTAGCTTGTTATCTGATCTCTAAAATGATGCCAGGATGCCCTGACCTCTACTTCAGGATTAGGGGAATTGATTCCTTGGCCTTGTAAGAGCATCATCTGGAGTTTTTGATCCAGTTTCTGAGCCAGAGTTGGTATCGGTGCCAAAATGGTTTGGTCCTGAATCAAAAAATCCTTTTATCAATAGATTTTAGTAATATGTGATTCCTGTGGCTCAGTCCATCAGGACACTTAATTGGAAACCAGAGGCTTGCTGAGGGCCGCCGGTTTGAGACCCACCTGGACTTAGAGGCCAATTCATGACCTGCTGATTCAAGACCCCATTCTGGACCAATGTATATGGAGGTAGACTGGAGGCCAGGGACGTTTTGTCTTACCTCCCTCCTTAGCACTGCTGAGGTTCACTTGAGCAACGCACTGAACCCTCACATTTGCTCTCCTTGGGGCCTGTGATAGGCAGCCTTCACTCATTACTCACCTCTTCACTGGATGTGTTCGCTGGTTTCCTTGCATGTGTGTATTTGTGATTTGTAATTTCCCTGTAGGGGATCAATAAAAGTCTGTCGTCTTCTTCTTCTAATACAGCTAATAATAATAATTACTACTATATTAGTTTTGATGGTACACAATATTAACTGGATGTTTTTGTCACACTGAAGAACCTGGTGGGTTAACAATGTTTCTGTGACTCTGACACTGATTACTATCATCTGCAGGAGTTCACCAGCACGGGCTCTGCCAACACCGAAACCAGCAAGGTGGCCGGATCTTTGGAAACCAAATATAAGTGGGCGGAGCATGGACTGACCTTCACAGAGAAGTGGAACACTGACAATACCCTTGGGACAGAGATTACCCTTGAGGATCAGGTGATGTTATTTTTGTGTGTTTACTACAGCCTGTGAGTGAAGTGGAGAATGCTAATATTATTGATTCGTTTTTCCACAGTTGACCAAGGGGCTGAAGCTTACGTTGGATTCCTCCTTCTCACCAAACACTGGGTAAGAACAGCTGAATGAAGATCAGACCAGTCTGTTAGAGCTAAAGTGTATTGTATGAGTGAATGAGTTTATTTGTCATGTTTCTTATGAATGAAAAGCGTCATGGTCAGGCCTGTCAAACTCATTTTGTTTTGCATGCCACATGAAGACAGTTTGAGCTTAACTGGGCAGGACCAGTACAGCTGTGCTTAAGAAAGTGACAATATGGTGAATAGATATGGCTTTTATCAAAAAAGAAACAAGCAATAGTTTGTTGATGTTATTTCACTGATAATATGCACCTTTATGTAAGTAAAATTCAGTGTGGATCTTTCTTTGTTACATTGATAAAACAGAGGGATATGGGTTGGGCATTTTTGTGTGGTGTGGGGTGCAAACTTTTTTCCTGCTACTGAAGTGGAGTATGCCAGAAAAAGTTGGAGAATTGGAGGCTTAAGCTTTAAGAAATAAATATGTAAAATTACAGAAAAAGCACCGGAAGCGCCTTGCACATTGTCTGCAAATTCTGTTAATTTGCAGACAATGTGCTGCTTTTTTACTGTGTACTAGCTGCAAAAAACAGAACATTTTTCACTAAATAGTTTTTAAAAATCAGGAACTTTTCTGTTATTTAAAGGAATACTAACAATAAAACAAAAACTATCTCAATTATATTTAATATTTCTTCTCTGATTTACTTACTTTGCTGTATGACACATTATAGGGAATGTCTTTATTAGTAATGATGCTGTGAAACTGATGAAAATACTATTAGAAGTCCACAATGTATGGCTTCTACCTTTGCAATTTTCGCATTTTCCAAAGCCAGCCAGTGGGCTGGATTAGACCTTTGGTGGGCCGGTTGTGTTCCCTGGGCCACATGTTTGACACCTCTGATCTAGATAGATGCCTTGTAATGAGCAACTATATAACCTGAAAGGTAGGAAAGAATATTTAGTAATCTGGTAACATGGGGCATTGTATCATTAAACTACTGGTGTTTCACAACTGGCAAAACGCAACAATAACTAGCTATCTGAACTGGCTTTGAACTTGTTAAACTTACTGCTGGAGTACCTGTGACAGCGCTGTTAGTCCATGATGGGGCCTTATAAATTCAAGCAGTTAAATAGGGGACATGCTGCACTCATGCACCTAGTAAGACATGTTTGTCACATTCTTTGAAAACTGGTCAAAAGGTGAGCCTTAGTTTGTTGTTTTATTTTAGCATCTCGATAGTTTTGTGTTTTTTGTTTTTTTTTTTTGTTGTGAGATGATGATGACAACCTGTTTTCTCTGCAATTTCCTGCCAGCAAGAAGGGCGGGAAGATTAAGACAGGCTACAAGTGCGACCACATCAACCTTGGCTGCGACGTTCACTACGACATTAATGGTACGGCTATCCACGGTGCAGCCGTGGTGGGCTACGAGGGCTGGCTGGCTGGCTACCAGATGACCTTTGAGGCTGGCAGGAACAGGATCACCCAGAGCAACTTCGCAGTTGGATACAAGACTGATGAGTTCCAGCTCCATACGAATGTGTAAGAGATGATAATGTGGTCTCTCCTCATAGTAGAAGTTTGGTGCTACTGATTTGGTTTAGTTCACTGAAATTTACATTTAAGGTATAGGGAATAAAATATTAGTAGTTGAATGTAAGTCACAGGCTAAACCTCAGTTACCAGTACAAAACAGGAGCTTTCAAGCCCTCTTGGCTTTGTCTGGATGAGTGACTTGTTGCCTGGTTGGCTTTCTGTTGGACACCTAGGTGACTTACAGTTATTTTTATACCCAGGTGATGGGATTTACTGTATTGCAAGTGAGATGGAGTAAGTGTTTGGCAGGCCTGTGTGAAAATGTAGCACAAGGTAGTGTCAGTGACAGTGAGTAAGAGGGAGGGACAGGGCACAGTGTTAGTCCTACTGCCTGCTGTGCCTCTGACCGAACCTGTCTGTCTGAGTCTGCTTCTAAAGTGGCTATGTGAGGTCATACAAAGTCTAACATAGGCTTTACATCAATTACAGTTCATCCAGCTGAGAAAGTCTTTAACAGACATGCAAGATTCAAAGAAAGTTGCTGTTTACAAAGCACAAAACCATAGTTTATTCCTCGTCAGCTGCTAATGTCACCGCTAGGAAAATATTTGCATTGCAGCAACATTAAATGTATTGCAAACATGTTTCCCTCCTCAGGAACGATGGTACTGAGTTTGGTGGTTCCATCTACCAGAAGGTGAATGACAAGCTAGAGACAGCTGTCAACCTGGCCTGGACTGCTGGAAACAGCAACACCCGCTTCGGCATTGCTGCCAAGTATCAGATTGATCCTGATGCATCCTTTTCTGTGAGTAGTGTGTAACCTGAAGTAGTGGCAGGACAGTAAGATCCTATTTAGACATTTTTACTTTATTGACTGCTATTAGACAGGTCAGTTGACCACCCTCTCATAAGGAATTCATAATGCAGGTGTATATTAGACCATATACTGGTAAAATCTACAGTTATGTGTCATGCAGTAAAACCAGCTTGTTTTCTGTCCCTTTTCTAGTTTTAGAGATATTCTTGATGTCTGTGACATGAAAACCAAAACCTAGTCAGGATGTCTGGCTGTCTATACTACCTATACTGCTTACCACCTTGTAAACATGGCTGGAAGCCCATATGAATGCATCACGTGCTGGGTCCTAAAGAAAGTCACTTAAGCCAAATAGGAGGAGTGTCTGCTAGAAAAGGCCGGGGCTAATTTAATCCTCTGTTACATTATCCTTAACCCTGCAGTGCAGAGCTTATGTCTCCCTCTTCTGGCAGTGAGAGTGAATACATGACGACTATTGCTGCAAGCTTGTGATATGCACTATACTGACAAAAGTATTGGGCCACATCTCTTAATCATTGAATTTAGATGTTTCATTCAGTCCCATTGCCACAGGTGTAAAAAACAAGCACCTAGCCGTGCAGTCTGCCTTTAGAAACATTTCTAAAAGAATGAGCTGTTCTAAAGAGTTCACTGAATTCCAGTGTGGCACTGTAATACACTGTAATGTGATGAGTCAGTTTATGAAATGTCTTCCCTCCTAGATATTCCACCATCACTCGTAAGTGGAAGCATTAAGAAACCTTAACAACAAAGTGGCAGACCATGTAAAGTCACAGAGTGCTGAGGCGGCTAGTGCTTAAAAGTCACCAGCGCTGTGCTGACTCAATAACTGCAGAGCTTCAAACCTCCTGTGGCATTAACAACAGCAACTCTCTGTGTGCCAGGAGCTTCACGACCTGGGTTTCCATGTCCAAGCTGCTGTGGACGCAAGCCTTACGTCAAAAAGTACAATGCCAAGCGTCTCATGGCGCGATATAAAGTATGCTGTCACTGGACTCTGGAGCAGTGGAAACATAGTCTGTGGAGTGATGAATTATGCTTCTCTATCTGGCATTCTGATGGACAAGTCTGGGTTTGACGAATGCCAGGAGACCTTTACCTTCCTGACTGCATTGTGCCAACTGTAAACTTTAATGGAGGAGGTAGAATGCTGGGAAGTTGTAATTCTGGGGTTGGTCCAGGCCTTTGCGGTCCAGTGGACATTCTAAGCTTCCAACTTTGTGGGAGCACTCTGGGGAAGGCCATTTTCTGCTCCAGCATGGCTGTGGTCCATAAAGACATGGTTGGATGAATCCGATGTGGAAGATGTTGACTGGCCCACACGGAGCCCTGAGCTCAGCTCCATCCACCACCTTTGGGATGAACTAGAACAGAGATTGCGAGTCAGGCCCTCTCATCCAAAATCAGTGTCAGACCTCACCATTATTCTTCTAGATGAATGGGCAAAATTCTCCACGGACAAACTCTTAGATCTTGTAGAAAGCCTTCCTAGAAGAGTGAAACTGTTACAGTTGCAAAGGGGGACTATATTAATGCCTATGATGTAGAATGGGATGTTATAAAAGCTCCTGTTGTAGTTGTAATGTGCAGATCCCCCAATACTTTGGTCCGTATAGCATATATCTCTATTTAAAAACTAATGTACAAAGCAAAATCTGAAGAAATTAACCTTGCGATGATAACCTCGATCAACACTGTGTGCCTTCTTTTTTTGCAACAGCTTGAATGTAACAGAAGTTAATATGCTTGGCTATTAGTGTCATTTTTTACATTTCTAGCTTCTATGTTGTCATTTGTAATCTATGTCATCCTTTGATAGGGATGATGCAGTTCTTGACATTTCTAATACAGACCGTGAAACTGATGTGCTGCAGAGATAGTTTAACTTTTTCGATCCGTGTCCCTAGTTTGGCTTTTTTACACTAATATACAACTTGCAGCTTTCATTGTCATAAAACCCCTGTACACCACTGATAACAAAGCTACTGAAGAGCAGCTGTTAGAACGACAGTATTTGTTTAAGAATTCAGGGTTAAAAATGTGCTTTCTCTGTACATTTCTTTCTATGTTTGATATTGATCTGTGGTTCCCACACAGGCTAAGGTGAACAACTCCAGCCTCGTGGGCTTGGGCTACACTCAGACTCTGAAGCCAGGTGAGTGATGTCTCTGTGTAACTTAGGTCTTATGTGCCTAATGAACTAATGGACTGAAAGCTGTTTTATCATGATATTCAAAATATAATAAGATCTGAGCAGGGATTTCAGCTACATGTATATGGAAATATTCCATTCCATTCAAGAGTTACATTTCAGACACGTGATGTCTGAAGGAAAATGACTGTGAATTCATTGTAGAAACATGGGCTTGGAACGATAATGCTGATGGATGCGTGGACTCATTAATCAAGAGTGGAAGAGTTTATTAAGCAACCTGTGTAATGTTTGAAGCACCAAGTTAACATACTTGTGACCTGTCTTTTTTTCCTAGGCATCAAGTTGACACTTTCTGCCCTCCTTGATGGCAAAAACATCAACGCTGGTGGTCACAAGCTTGGTCTTGGTCTCGAGTTCCAGGCGTAGGAGGATGAGGCAGAAGCCCTTCTAGTCCTCCCAACACACACGCATTCCCTACCAAAAAGCAGTTGATTAGCTCTCCCTCACAAACCCCTGTTTCCCCTAAATATGTTATAGCTGGAAGCAAGACAGCATAAAGGTCAAATCTACCACTTTTTAAGGACCACTTGAGGGAACATTATATTTTGGAATCAAAGAGCCCAGTTTTGAACAAAATTATAACAGTTGACCAGAAGAGTTCTATCTAAAGTTGTGTAGCTTGCAAGGGAAAAGTAGCCTTGAGTACATTCATGTTGGCCTCACTCTTTTCATTTCGCTACAGTCGTACACAATGCTTTCATTTGTGTCTCTGCTTTCCAATGCAGTGAAAAGGGAAATGAAAATAGATCAGCCCAAAATGCAAAAAGGGCTCAACACTGTTAGTCTACAGTAAAGTAGTTACGCCACCAGATGGTGCTGTTGAATAGCACCAGAAAGCACTCCTCACTCAAAAGTTCTAGTGATGAATTCAGTTTTATTTAAACACGTTGGCACTGAAGAGCTCTAGTATCTGTCTTGATATATTATACAATTGGAAGGGTTAGTTGTCCCTGTTGTAAGCAGCTGTGGGTAGCTCAAAGAGACACTACAACCCAATGCGTACATTCTGTGTTTTCGTCTCACTTGTCTTTTGTGTCTGTGCATTTGGTGTGAACCATGTCTTTTGTTACAAATAGCAAAATGATCTTATTTTATTGACGGTCTTACATAGTTTATTTCACCTGAAGTCTTAGGAAGGGAAGAGACTTGTCAATTATTCCTGGTCAGGCAAACAAGATGAAACCCATCATGCACACAGCTGAAATTCTAAGGATAAGAGTTACAGTGCTTCTTTGATGGAGGAGAAATGAATAAATACAGTGGCCAGGAAATGGTAGTCTTCCACAAATGGTCATGGGAATCACGCTTAGTGTACTTGGCAGTATTGTCATTCCCTGAACTAAATAAAGAACATCTTGAACCGGTTTCTTGTCATACTTGTTCTTTCTTTTGTCACATGATAACCTGCCTGACGTGCTGTGAAAGAACCATTTAATGGACAAGTCAGTAATTTATTTTTACAGCTGAAGAAGATTTTAGCGGGAGCAGATTGCACCACCAGTAATTCTTTTTTGTTGATGAATATGTTTAGTTTATAAATTGGCGTTTCTCTGAGAATTAACTTCTTAACTGGGAACGTCTTAGTCACATTCACATTGCGTTAGTTAAGTGTATAAAATCTTTAACATACCATTTTGGATCTGTACACCACGGTGCATTTAAAGTCAAGCAGACAAAACATGATTAAAGTGCAGACTTACAGCTTTATTTCTTGGCATTCAACGAAGAATTGCTTTAATTATTTAGGAATTAGTAATTTTTATACGTAGTCCCCCATTTTTAGAGACTCAAAAGTCAATGGCAATTAGCAGACGGGCAGTTTCATGGCCAGGTGAGACTCGTTCCCTCAGTTCATGACAAATTAGGTAGATGGATGGGAGTTGATTCAAAGTGTTGAACGTGCATTTGGTAGCTGTTCAGTGAAACCCTCAATATGAGGACTAAAAAGATGTTAGTCAGGTCCTTTCCAGGTTGCTGGATGTGCACAGCCTGTGTGTGTGTGTGTGTGTGTGTGTGTGTGTGTGTGTGTGTGTGTGTGTGTGTGTGTGTGTAAAACATTTACCTTCTAGAGGAGGTATCTGAGTAGAACAGGTGCCTAAGGGGTTCTTGCAGGTTTTCATACAAGCAGAGCCACATGCCATGTAGTGCCACTCACATTCACCAGGTTGATTGTAGTAATCACAGAAGACAGCTGCAAAAAGTTAACTAAACTTGTTAAGTATGGAAAGCTTTCACATACATTAAATTGTTCTAATTTTATTTTACATTTTTTATCCTGGTTACTCACGGCAAATTTTGGGGGTTCTCCACTGTACACAAACGCCAGCTTGGTTACAGAATTCCGCATAAGCAGCCACAGCAGTGCAGAAACACTCACAGTCGCCACCAGTGTCACAGGCACAAGAGTCAAACACACATGCCTCATAGTAAGGAGAAGGATCCACCTACAGACAAGTGAATTAAGACACACTAATAAGGTAAAGAGGTATGAAAGCCCAACTCCATGACATAAAATGCTGTATGGAGGATTTTCTTGCGCCATTTCTGCTCATACTTCATAACATCTCAGAGGCTCATAGACTGGCTTGCAAAAGTATTCACCCCCCTTGGCATATTTTCCTATTTTTTGCATTGCAACCTGTAATTTAAATAGACTTTTTAAATTTTAAGGGAAAATTTTACACAAAATAGTCTGTAAACTGACAAAAGGAAATGAAAAATATATTTGCACAAACAAGTGTCCTCCTAATGCCAATCCTGGGGATTCATAATACAATTTCATGACCGCCTCTGGTGCAGTTAGTCAACAGGGTGCCGGTGGAAACTATACTTCTGTTGGCTGAAGACAAAGAAGGAGAGGGGGAGGAAGTGTTAGGAGGCAGAGAGAGAGAAGGCAAGGTAAGAGTGTAGAGGTGAGAGTAGGGACTTTAAATGTAGGGACTATGACTGGAAAAGGGAGAGAGCTGGCTGATATGACAGAGAGAAGGAAGGTAGATATATTGTGTGGAGCATTGTTATGTGTGCAAGAGACCAGGTGGAAGGGAAAGAAAGGCAAAGGAAAAGACATATAGCAAGTTGCATGAGAGGCTGGACACTAAGAAAGGAGAGAAGGACTTGTATTGATTGGCTAGGCAGAGAGATCGTGCTGGAAAAGATATACAGCAGGTTGGGGTGACTGAGGCTAGAGATGAAGATGTACTAACAAGTGAACACTCACTGGTGAGGTGCACAGTAGGAGAGACAGATGGATTCAAGAGGTGTGTGTGTGTGTGTGTTGGTGGGGGGGTTATATCAGTCTTCATGGACTATGATATTTGCAGACGACATAAAGACATAGACAGAACTGTGTGCTTCTATAACTTAGTTTAGCGATGGCTAAATCACAAAGGCAATCTTCTGGCCTAATGTTTAAAAAAGGAAATGCTTATGTTTAGTTTAACATGGTTGGAAAGCGATTTTAATGTTACTTACTGTGTGTGCAAATGGTAAAGGGTTTATAGGGTTCAAATTAAATTACAAGACACTGGCGTCAGTCGACTTTGTGCTGAGTTTTAGTGGAAAGATTTGTCTGTCATTATTAGGTCCTGCTGCTTACAGGGTGAAAATGGAAGAACATCTTAGAAAACAAACTCCACCTAAACAAGAGCTTACAATGGAGTGGCAGGCAGAGAAGATGTTGCTCTGTATGATGCTGCACTGTTTCTGAGCCCATGACTGTCTGTATGGGTTGGCTGTGCAGGGGTTGGTGATGTTGTGAGCATCAGGGCAGCTCGGTGAATCCTTCCAGCTGTTCGCAAAAACCAGAGGGTTGACCACCACAGCATTGCCTCTTGTAGTAAAATCATTATTTGCACTGCCATCATAGTCGCCACACAGCCCACACACACGACCCTGAAAAGTTAGAACTCCACATGTAATGCTGTTCAGCTTAAAACAAATGTTAACAAATCCATTGTCTTTTTAAAAACAGGACCTTGATTCATAAAGTGCCACACAGTTACCTCATATTGTGGACTGAGCTTGATGAATAAGCTGGTTTTCTTGTCCCAAATGAGAATGAGCCCATTGCTGGCTTCAATTACCAGGTAAATTCCCACAGTGCTGTAATTGAATGGAACTGTTTCTTCATTTCCACTTGAAATCAGAGAGTAGCTACCCTCTTCTAGAATCAGTTCTGCATTCTAAACAAAGCAAAAGAAACAGAGTGTTGAGCAATTTTACATAAATATAAATACAGTCATACTAATCTCAACATCTCTGAAAACTTTGAGAAATAACTATCATTAAATAATTGTCTACATTTGGATCACAAACTCTGCTTTTCACAAGTATGAAGAGCTACTCACTTTACTTTGTAATACATCAGCACTACAGTAAAAAACTGATTTGTATCTGCATTTTTAGTTTAGAAAGGCCAAGTAGCAAATGAATAAAACTTTAGGGCAAAATCTTGAATAATCTTATTCAATGTTGGATGACGTTGGGTCAGCACCAAGAAAATAAGGTTATATTTAGACTGTTCACCCTTAGGAAGATCTTGATGGTCTTAGAGCAGGTCGTTCCTGTTGTTCCACATGGAACATTCTCAGTAATCACTCTAAATGTTCCATTACTCTGAGCACTGCCACAGTAGTCCTGCAAAAGATACATACACACAGAAGGACATAATCAATAATCAAGTCAAGAGTATGCTTTACTCTTGACTCGTTGGTTTTCCAGTTCTATTTTGTGTCAGAGAAATGGATATCAGTATTAAAGGGTATTTCAACAAACTGAAAAGTTTTTTGAAGCATGGAAGGATGGAATATTAGACTCCTTGTTGCAAGTTAAACAGTTCCTGTACAACTGTTGTCAGAGTTTGGTTTGCATTGCTGTTAATGTCATAGTTGTTCCTGGTATTGGATTCTGTCAGGGCTTCCATTGTTACTGATTCTGTTAATTGTGATGGACAGAATTTCTAGGCACAGCCAAAAGGTGGAACGTGTCAGGTCTGCTGGTCTCGGGGTCTTGTCTCTGTTTTTTTACAGATGATGTGGTTCTACTGACTTTATTGAGGCTCCAGCTTGCCAAGTGTGAAGTGGCTGGGATAAGAATTAGTGCCTCCAAATCTGAGTTGGAAAAGGGTGGAGTGCCCACTAAATGAGTTGCTACCCAAAGTGAAGGGGTAGCTTCTCAGGTAAAAATGTAGCTATATTCTGATTATAACCTATTTAAATTATAACTGTTACTAAATACAGTTGCTCAAAGCAAAGCAAATACACCTGCAAGAAGTGATGTTGTCACTGTCAACACTATGTGTGGCATTTTGGGGTAGCAGATTTATAGAGCTGTAACACAAAAATCTCAGTGCAAAAACAGAGTTCTGAGATCTTCCAGCAGTTTCCTCACCAAATGTTTTCGTGTGCACTCATACCTGAGTGAGAATGTATTCACAGCTGCCATCAAAAGTAAATCGCTGTTGATCAAAGGTCATGTAGTGGCCAGCACCATAGACAGAGCAGGTTCCATCACACTGGTTGGTGGTGCACTGCCACTTCCTGTCTGTACAAACGCTGTAAACGCGAACATGGAAGAGGGCATAATAAAATGAATTCCCTTTATACATATATCAAAAATGGAGGTGACAACTTATCTGAAAGTACTGGCAGATTTTAGAACATTTAATTCTACCTATGATTAACCTACCAGGTGTTGCAGTCCAATTTGGTGGTCTCTCCAGGCTCATAAGAGATCCCATTGTGAATACAGGGGCAGAGCTCTGGCTGGATGCAGCCCCCTTTGCCATCAGATACCATTCCATCAGGGCACATACAGCCAGAGACACACCCTGTGCTTACCTGGAGAAAGAATTAAACTTTCAAATCAGTCAAACTGTACGTTTCATTTCTACACTGTCCAAACATTGACTTTTTGTTTAATTTTCTCTTTAAATCTATTTTATACTTTATGCAGTTTCCCCCTGGGATTAATAAAGTATTCTGATTCTGGGTATGTTCTTGATACTCACACAGGCCATATCTAATGTGCTGCAGCTCTTCTCACACTCAGTTCCCTTTGCAGCTGGACCATTAACAGAACAGTTGAAGAACACCATGGGAGGAGTACACGCTGTGGAGAAAAGACAAACTTGAAATTAAGCCATTATACTTCTTAACAATACTTTTGGTCACTTATTTCACCAGTTTTTTTTAATATTGTTGTTTTGAAGATTGTTCTGTACATTCTATTAAGAGATCTGAGACAAAAATGTATTTAAACCATTAAGAATTTTACATAAATGTAGCATGACCTTTTAAATTATTAATAAAAAGACATTCAATTCAATTCAGTTTTATTTATATAATGCCAATTCACAACAAAAGACACTTCAAGGTGCTTTACACTGTAAGGTAAAGATCCTACAGTGTTAGAGAGAAAACCCCAACAATCACATGATCCCCTATGAGCAAGCAACTGTGGGAAGGAAGAACTCTCTTTTAACAGGAAGAGACCTCCGGCAGAACCAGGCTCAGGCGTCTGCCCCGATCGTTTGGGGGTGGGAGGAAAAAGAAAAGAGAAAGGAGAGCAAAGAGAGACACAGGCTATGGGAGAGAGAAGACAACATTTAATGACATGCAGCAGTAACAAATAAATGCATGGGGAGTGAAAAGAGGTGGGTGGAGAAGAAATGCCCAGCACATCATAAGAAGCCCCCCAGCAGCCTAAACCTATTGCAGCATAACTAAGCCCTAACTATAAGCTTTATGAAAAAGGAAAGTTTGAAGCCTGATCTTAAACGTAGAGAGGGTGTCTGTCTCCTGAAGACAAACTGGGAGCTGGTTCCA
>VUQH01089167.1:12535-37407 GCA_015106775.1 Etroplus canarensis | reverse complement strand
TCTCTCCATCATATCAGCCAGCTCTCTCCCTTTACTAGTCATAGTCCCTACATTTAAAGTCCCTACTCTCACCTCCACCCTCCTACCTTTCCTTCTCTCTCTCTGCCTCCTAACACGCTTTCCCCTTCTCCCCCTCCTTGGTCTTCGGCCAACAGTAGCATAGTTTCCACCAGCACCCTGTTGGCTAATGGCACCGGAGGCGGTCGTTATTAACCCGGGCCGCGACCGATCCGGTATGGAAGTTGCATATAAGAAGATGAAACTATAATGATGGAAAAATGAAGAGTTTGAACACAGACTGAAATCCACACAGCTGCTGCAACAGGTAAAATGCTGTACAGTACTTCAGTATTAAAAGTGCTGTATAAATGTGTGAGCGATTTAGGCGCTAGAAAAGACTGACTATATGAATAAAGTTCAGCCTACTTGGGTTAGAGTATCACAGCTCTGTCATTAAGACACAGGAGAATCTGACAGATTACAGTCGTTATTCCATTACAGTAATGTTTAGATGTGTGTGAGACACTTCCAGTTTTTATTCTTTCAGCTGCAGCCCTGTGCTGTTTAACGGTTTGGGTGCCAAAATGAAAATTAAATTCAAATGTAGGTTTAGTCTATATGCAAATTTGATTTAGACTACAAATCAGGAAAGTAAAAGTAGGCGCCGTGTTTTCGGATCACGTATTAAGACACATAGAATAATAAAACTGATGTAAGATTATTGTTTACAGCCAATAGGAATAAAGACAAAGGTTCTCTAAGAATCTGTTTTTATTACTGATGCTCAATGACTTTGGACACTATGAGAAAACTTTAGTACTACACGCACAGAGGTCTGAGGGATCTTCCAGGATTGGTGACGCTACTTTCTGGAGAACTCATTGGTCTGTACCTGTTGATCTATTAAGCTCTTTTTTTTTTAAACAAGTAGTAAATAGTAAATTTATTGTTGAATATTTTTAGCCAAACATCATTACATTTAGTACTTTAAATCTGTCAGTAATGTATCATTTCTACTACTAAATCTTACATCCCAACCATATTTTTGTAATATCAGAGGATCAGGCTTGATAATTAGTAATTTATCATAAAAACACTTCATGTAATGGGATTTAAAATCAGACTGACCAGTCTACTGTATGCCAAGACTCACCGGTCACTTCATTAGGTATTCCTGTTCAACTCCTCATTAAAGCAATTATCTGATCAGCCAATCACGTGGCAGCAACTTAATGCATTTAGGCAGGTAGACATGCTCTAAACAATCTGCTGAAGTTCAAACCAAGCATCGAAACTGTGAAGACATGATTTAAGTTACATTGGTGCCAGATGGGCTGGTCCAAGTATTTCAGAAACTGTACATCCACTTGGATTTTCCCACACAACCACCTCTAGTGTTTATAGAGTTGCTGCTGTGCTTTCTTCAAGAAAGAGAAAATGTCCCATGAGCAGTAATGCTCTGGAGGAGAAATGGCACACTGCTTTGAGCTGATAGGAAGCCCACAGCAATTCAAACTCCAGCAACAACTCAAACAACCACTTGTTACAGCCAAGCATCCCTGATTGCACGACATGTCAAACCTTGAAGCAGTGACACCAGTTGTCACTTGTGTCAGCTAAGAAAAGGAAAGTGAGGCTGCAATTCCCGCAGACTCACCAAAATCGGTCAATAGAAGATTGGAAAAACATTGCCTGTCTGATGAGTTTCAATTTTTGCTGTGACATAAGATGTGGTAGGGTCAGAGTTTGGTGTAAACAGTATGAGAGCTTGGATCAATCCTGCCTTGTGTCAGTGGTTCAAGCTGGTATTCGTGGGGTAATGGTGTGGGGGATATTTTCTTGGCACACTATGGGCCCCTTAGTAGCTTAGCAGACGTGTAATTTTGCTGACCATGCCCATCCCTTTTATCGCAACAGTGTACCCGTCTTCAGATGGTTTACTAAATGAATAAGCAATTATAAAAACTGAGGAGCAGTGGGAAGCAAGCAATATTTTTAAGCAAAAAATACAAATATTGCTGACTTTTCTCCAAAATAAAGTTTTTAAAAGTTTTTTATACCCTGAAAGTTATACTTCTGCCACCATCCTTATTATAGAAAAATTCTCCCATAGATTTAAATTCACAACTCTTTTAGTGTCTCTGTCTCTTATAATGTCCCTGAAGGAGCTTCTTCCACCAGACAACCAAGAGTCAGTGTTGTGAGGCAGTTTGTCTTCACATTTACCCTTCTCAGCTGATTCAATGTAGAGTCTGACCATACAACATCTGAAACCAACAAGTAAAAGTAGCACAATATGGGTCTTACAATTATAGTATTCAAATGATTTGTTGATCACCATCATGATACATCAGTATTGTGATTATGATGATCTCATTGTAGTCCCACCTCCCTGCAGCTCTCCCAGCTCTTATCCGATGGCCGATTCGTCTTTTTTGCTCTTTAACTGGTGAGTTTATTTAAGCACATACATCAAAGGTCAGAGGTCACATTATGCTACAAACTAAAGTCTGTTTTGAACTTTAAATTGCTTTTTGAACAAAGAGTAAAAAAAAAAAAAAATCAAAGAAGATTCATTACTGTTATTTCTTTCAGGTCTGTCAGCTCTTTGGGGCTGGATAAGCCGTCTAGTGGGAACCCTCCGAGGTACGAAATGCCTTCTTCATTTCTTACCATATATAAAAAAAAAAATCTGACAAATTCCAACTATAGAGCTGACTTTTCTATTCATGTCTTGTGTCTCAGGAATCCAGAGCTTGTTTAAGTGGCTGTCACGGATTTGGCGCTTTTTAGTCTGTAAGTGTTTACTGCTCTTTACGCTGCATTGCAAATGGACTTTTTTAATGCTGGAAAACATAGCAAGTTTAGAATCTGAATCTGGGTTGTCAGAAAAGGTGACGCAGTAGTTCATATAACATATGTCAGTGATTTAAAATCAGATGAGAGTACAGCTGTTTTAGTGATACACCTGAGTAATAATTACAAACTTGGTAAAGTCTCATCTGCTCCTTCCGCAGCATTTTCCTCAAAGTTCAAGTGGATTGCTGCTATCGTCAAAGCTATCACCGGTCAGTTCTGTCATTTTTATTTGCTAAATTTTCTGTGATTTCTTCTGTTCTATCCAGGAGTCATTTTTTAACTCAGTAGAAAAAGTCCTGAGCTGTTCTGGATCTGATCTACTTCTGTTTGACAGTCACACTTCATGTCTCACTGTGTGCATTTTCTGTCAAGAGGACACATTAACATGCAGAAGAGATAGAGCAGTCAAATAAATTGTTTCTGATATGCAGGCAAGTTAACAATTAAGAATGAAGGTGATTTTTTTTTGTTTTAAGTTTTAGCTAGTTCAGCCATTTCTTTCACAAAACTATCACTATACATTCACTGGTCACTTTATTAGGTACACCTTGCTAGCACTGGGTTCTACCCCTTTTTACATTTAGAACTGTCTTAATTCTTCATGGTATGGATTCAACAAAGTGCTGGAAACATTCCACAGAGCTGCCATGTGATCAGCCAATTACATATTTTTGCTAATGTGCAGTTGAACAGGTTTACCTAATGAAGTGTACAGTGAGTGTATGCATTAAGCTGGCTCCTATTAGCAGAAACAACCATTTGTAAGCTTTCTCCCATAATTGTTGGCTTTTGAGCACTCTTTCATGAAAAATTCTTTCAGGCTTAAGGATTATGGAATAGCCTTTATCTTTCTAAGCTATTCCTTGTTGTTTTTGTTAGTGTGCTTGAGATCATTCTGTTGTTGCAAGGTCCACTTTCAGTTCAACTTCAGCTTTCAGACAGATGGCCTCACATTACCTTAAAGCATATGATATGATACAGAAATTATAGTTGCAACAATGACTGCATGTGCTCCAGTCCCCAAGGCAGTGAGGAGTCTCCAAAACATCATGTTTTCAAAGTTGATATGAGTTTTTTCATCTGAAAAGCTGGCTTTGGCCTCTGCCAAAAAACTTCATGTTATGTTCACAATTGAAAAACAGAAATCATTTTAAATAACCATCTAACCAGTCTCAACCCCTGGAGAACAAAAGGGGATTTCAGTTAATTTGTTTTGATTTAGAGTAAAAGCAATATTCCAGAAGGATTTTTATATTAAACCCTCTTATCACCTCTGTAGATTCATCCAGAGATGGATCTTTGGAGTCACAGACTGATCCAACCATTACCAGCTTCCTGAACTTAATGTGTGACTCCTCAGGTAGTACCAGTCCTAAGAAATCAGCTCTGAGGGTGATTCTCCTGGGGCCTGCTGGTGGAGGACAGACCTCCCTAGCAGATATTTTGTTGAACAACACCGAGACACGATCACCCATGGGTCCTTTAATGGAAAGTACCATGCAAAGGACAGTCATGGACGGTAGAAATCTTACAGTAATTGAGACCCCAGATCTTTTAGGGATGTCACTGGGGAGCAAAAAGAGAGCCATGGAAGCTCTGAAGAGTCTTCAACTCGCCAGTCCTGGGCCACATGCCTTTTTGCTGGTGATATGTACTCCAGGCTCCACCATGGAAACAGACCAGGACGCCGCCCAGGTGATTCAAGCCACACTGGAACTTTTTGGAGAGGAAGTCAGGGGGTACATCATCCCAGTGCTCACTCATGCAGACCGTCTGGGCCGGAAGTACACTGTAGAGAAACTGCTGGATGCAGATGCCGGGAGTCTAAAAAAGGCTGTGTCGCGATGTGGCCAGAGACCTGAGCTGGTGGACAGCAGGCCAGACCGCCCCCCAGATGAACGAAGTGTGACCCGCAGGCAGCTTGTGGGGCGTTTGATGGAGATAAAGGAGCTGAGGGGGCATTTCGTCCATGAGCTGCAGAGAAGGGAGAACCGCATCAGAGAGGAGTTGCTGGCTGAAATGACTTCTGCACTGGCTAGGAAACTGGAATACATGTAAATAAATACAGAAGGAGAGTTAAGTGTGAAAAAGTAAGGAAAAGGATTCATTCATTTGTTGTAATTTGGACTTCAAGTATGCAGGTGCTTCTTTGCCCGAGGTGTTTTTGTCACTCTGCTGATTTACCACAGAAAAGATGTAGTACTACAGGTTACCTTATGTATTCAAAATGCTGCATAAATGCATATACTGTATGTACAAAAGTATTGGTTTACCTACACATTACACCTACAGGAACTTTTATGACATCCCAATCTTAATATGGAGTTGGTACCCCTTTGCAGCTCTAACAGCTTCCACTCATCTGGTAAGGCTTTCTCGTGATACTGGAGTGTGTCTAACTGATGTTAGACGAGAGGGCCTGGCTTCTAATCAGCATTCTGGTTCATCCCAAAGTTGTTTGATGGAGTTGAGGTCAGGGCTCTGTGCAGGTCAGCCAAGTTCTTCCACTCCAAACTCATCCAACCGTACATTTATATGGACCTTGCTTTGTCCACTAGGGTACAGTAATGCTGGAACAGAAAAGGGCCTGCCCCAAACTGTTCCCACAAAGTTGGAAACATAAAAATATTTTATAGCTCAAGTGTCAAGATTTTGCTTCACTGGAACTAACTGGAGCCCAGGCCAGTCCTAAAAAGACAACTCCACAGCTCTCTCCTCCACCAAGTTCTACAGTTTGCACAGGGCAGACAGGCAACTAATATTTTCCTGACATTCACAAAACCCAGAGTTGTCCATCAGACTGCCAGATCAAGAAGCATACAGAACACATTTACACTCCTCCAGATTCCAGTGGAGGCACGCTTTACACCACTCCATCGGACACTTGGCATTGTGATTGGTGAAGACTTGCAAGCAGACTGCATGGCTAGGTGCTTGAGGTCTGGCCCAATACTTTTGTCCATATAGTCTGTACTTGAAAAGGTTTACTCTTTCTGTGAATCATTCAGTTTTTGTTCTAGTTATACTTTTTTTTTAGCTTTACAAGGAGTTATTTTTGATTATGTGCATGAATCTCAATATTTAGTTTCTGAGTGTGCCCTTTTTTTCTGAGGTAGATTTTTTTTTGGGGGGGGGGGTTATATGGTTGCGTTGTGTTGAATTTGAGGAGCATATTGTATTTGGGCCACTTACAATGCATGTAAGACTTAGTCACCCCCCCTTGGATGTTTCACTCTTACTTTAATGAATGAAATCATGGTCAATATAATTTGGCTTTTTTGACAAAAATTAGCAGAAAAGTGAAAACACACTTTTACAAACTAATATCAATTAATGCAAAATAAATGTAAAGGTAAAATATATGTTTGCATAAATATTCACCCCCTTTAGGTCACTTTTCAGTAGATACACCTTTGGCTGCAGCTCTTTTCAAGTCCAGCCACAAATTCTCGATTGGATTGAGATCTGGGCTTTGACTTGACCAATCCAGAACATTCACCGTGGTTTCTTTGAACCATTTCTGTGAAGCTTTTGCTGTATGCTTGGGGTCACTGCCTTGCTGTAAAAATAAATCTTCTCCCGAGCCGTAGTTCTGTTGCAGGCTAAATCAGATTATCCTCCAGGATTTGGTGATATTTTTCTGCATTCATGGTCCCCTCTACCTTTACAAGCTTTCCAGGTTCTGCTGCAGAGAACCATCCCCAGAGCATGATGCTGCCACCACCATACTTCACGGTGGAGATAGTGTGTTTATGGTGATGTGCATTGTTTGGTGTTCACCAAACATAGTGCCTATGGCCAAAAAGCTCAATTTTTGTTTCATCAGACCAAAGAACCTTTTCCCAATTGACCTTGGAGTGGGGGAATAGTTTTTATAGGCACTGTATAGCATACAAGGATGAAGCAGAGTTGCCTACATTGTATTTGCTGTATTTGGCCAGTTTTACTAGCTGCAAGACTATGGCTGGAATGTTTTTTAATCTTGTTTGTCTGTCTGTGAGCCTGTGTGCCATCTATACTGTTTCTACGTACCATAGTAGGATTTTCCTCAAAAGGCATTTTGAGTCCTTTGATAAACATAGAAATACCTAACAGGGAATCTTTTGACAGTCACACTGGTATTACACTTTTCACACCCAAAAAGGTACAGCCACAGTCAACAAATACACATACTTCATCTGGCTACATAAAGATTTGGCATCATTAACTGTTTGCTCAGAAACATGACATCAAAAAGTTGTTATAGGTTCAAAATCCACAATAATGTTTCAGTATTTTGTAATTCACGTGGTCCAAGAAGGACCTACACTACCAGTCAAAAGTTTGGACATGCTTGGCCATACTCCACTATGGCCAAGCATGTCCAAACTTTTGACTGGTAGTGTAGATGACTGCGTCTCTTCTGGGACATGTTTTAAGGCTTCAGAAAAAAAGACACTTTCACAAACTACCCAGATCACCAAATGCTGTACCTTTATGGATCTTGCTTTGTGCACTGGGACAGTCATGCTGGAACAGAAAGGGTCTTCCCCAAACTGTTCTCACAAAGTTGGAAGCATAAAAGTGTCCAAAACGCCTTGGTGAGCTCGAGCATCAAGCTCTCCCATCCCTTGAACCAAAGCCAACCCCCGAAAAAGAACCCTATATCATTATCACTCCTCCACCAAACTTTACATTTGGCACAGTGCAGTCAGACAGGTAATGTTCTTCTGGCATTCACCAAACCTAGAGTTGTTCATCAGACTGCCAGATAGAGAAGCATGATTCATCACTCCACAGAACACACTTCCACTGCTCCAGAGTCCAGTGGAAGCATGCTTTACAACACTCCATCTGACAATTGGCATTAAGCTTGGGGATGAAAGGCTTGCATGCACCTGCTCAGCCATGGAAACTCATGTCATGAAGCTCCTGAGCCACAGTTTTTGTGCTGATGTTAATGCCAAAGGAGGTTTGGAATTCTGCAGTTAGTGAGTTACTTCTGGACAACAAGCTCCAAAACTGAATGCTCTGTACAGTAAGAGGCAGAGCCACCTCTTCTCTCTCAGTAGACTCCGATCATTTGAGGTCTGCACTATTCTGCTGCTGATCTTCTAGAAGTCTGTAGTGGAGAGTGCCCTATTTTATGCTGCAGTCTGTTGTGGAGGCAGTTTGATGGGACAGAAAAGCAGGTACCTGGAAAAGCTAGTAAAAAAAGGCCAGCGTTGTGCCGGGCAGGGGCTTTGAATCACTGGAAGCTGTGGTAGGCAGATGAACACAGAATAAACTGCAAACTATAATGAATAACATCTGCCACCTTCCCCACAGCTTCCTGGCAGGACAGTGAAGCAGTTGCAGGCTCATCTCACTGCAGAGCAGGACTGAGAGGTTCTTACAGCCATTAGGCTGTTTAACCCCTTTTAACACTTTTCTTGCCAGCAGGACTGGGTTTGTATATTTATTATGATGTTTTTAATAACTGTTTTTGTGGTTTATCTGCTCTATTAGGTTATTCGCTGTATTTTTGGGTTATTTGCTGTATTTTTTAAAATTATTTGCTGTATTTTAGCTTTTTTGTTTTAGGTGATTTACTGTATTTTTTTTATTAGATAGAACAGAATATATATAGAAATAAAGTATATACAGTGCCACAGTTGTATATGAAGTAAAAAAAATATAATAAATAATATATAGATACATATATGTTGTATATATATATCAGAGTAATGCCAGAGGCTTTATTCTGGATGCCCTTCCTGATATCCCCCCCATGTTCACTGTTTTACCATTCTCCCTAAAATGAACAGAGATACAAATATTTCCCTAGCAGGACGATGCAACCCAGGAAAATACACGTTTATAGTTTTGTTTTGCTTTCCCTAAACTGTAGTAGTTCACACATTCTATCTAGCTATCGCCCTTACGTATATATTATAATTACTATTAGTGTTATTTCGATTTGATTTTATTTATCCTATCTTATTTTATCCTGTTTTATTTCCTATTCTGTGTGGTGTTTATGTGTGACAGTTTGTATTATGTTAAATTTTCACTTTGTTTAAAAATGCTGCTCCAACATGCCTTGTAATTGCCCCCTGGGGACAAATAAAGTTTTTTGACTTGAACTGAATTCACCTAACAAGCGAAAGGTCCCTGATTCGATCCCAGGGAAGCCCTTCTCACCATGGAGACTTGTGTCAGGAAGGGCATCCTGCGTAAAACCTCTGGCAGATTACCAAAGCGAATTAATCCGCTGTGGCGACCCTTGGGGAGAATACAAGCGAGCCGCCGAAGGTACGTTTTTCCCCTAGCTTTCTGGAGCGCGCTCTGCTGGTAAGAGGGTTTCACAAACTTTACTCACCGGCTACGGCAAGCGGCGAGGGTCGGTCATGTAGGCAACTTCGCCCTGTCAGCCGCTCAGTGCTGCGGAGGAGCGACGATGTCGGAGCAGGAGTCTCTGAGGTGCTCCAGTGCCAGAAACCGCGGAGGCGTACAGAGGGTGGAAGGAAAACTGCGAGCCAGCGTGGAAAAGGGGGATTACTATGAAGCGCATCAGATGTACAGGACTTTATTTTTTAGGTGAGGCTGCGTTTTACGCTTCTACGTACAGTCGTAACTGCCTTTTTGGCTTCGAGGCCTATCTGTTCCAGATCATTCTGCTCCTACACCTGACTGGCTGTGATTGGTTCACGTTCGCAGCGGATCCGCCCACTCTGCTCGGTCCCTGCGTTTGTTTGGACGGCGGCCGTTTCCATCTGCACGAAACGAGACTGCTAACTGAAGCTAGTCAGTTAGCTATGTGTGTGTGCGCGCGGCGCTGATAACCTTGTAGCATACGTTCTGCGTTTGTACGTTGCTGGAAAATCTATTTAGCTTGTAAATGAACTGAACAGCACAGCACTAATCCTTTTTTAAAGCCGCTAACGAAGAGTTGTTTGTTGAAGACATCCAGCTGTGTTAGCGCTTAGCCAGTTAGCCACATTCTGTACCGTGATGGCCGGGTGTGTTTTTGCTTTATAAAAGTGGTCTGTCTTGAATTACAGCTGGTCACTTCAGGAAGGTTAGTCGTGTTTTCCAGTGACTCTTGGTCGCACATTTAGTTGTCTACGGTCCGGACTCCCTGCTAAAATCTGAGCTCTGTTTAGTATAATGGGAATATTGTTTGTGCTGTTTAATAAACATCTTAATTTAAGACAGATTAAACTGAAATCCAGCTAAAGGCAAACGTTGTCCTTGAACCTATGCTCCTCCAAACACTGATACCTGGTGCACAATAGAAGAACAGTAAGAATAAGCTTGAGTGGAACAGGCCAAGTGTGTGTTTTGATAAGAAAATAGTACCATTTCATGTGTAACACTGATACTGTTGTCTTACCACAGGTACATGTCACAGGCAAAACACGCTGAGGCCAGGGAGCTGATGTATAATGGTGCTCTGCTCTTCTTCAGCTATAACCAGGTACATGCTGCACTGGATTTGTTTTTCAAAGAACCATAATGTTGTGAAATAAAGTATATGGACAAAATTATTGGGCTACACCTCTTAATCATTGAATTCAGATGCTTCATTCATTATTATTCCCACAGGTGCACCTAGCCATGATGTCTGCCTTTACAAATATTTGTAAGAAGGACAGCAATACAGTGCCATTGTTATAAGTCAGCTTCTGAAATTTCTTCCTTCCCAGATATTCCATGATCTACTGTAAGTGGTATTACTGCAACGTGGAAGTGTTTAGCAACCACAGCGACTCAGCCATGAAGTGGCAGACCGTGTATAGAGTGTTTTCACGAACCCTGCAAATCTGGTCTGGAACTGGAAGTGGAGCCATCTTGGAGATATAGCTCACTCAAAACAAACAGGATTCATAAGCAGTCATGGACATAAACTCAAAATTTTGCTATAAAGCTTCAGCATCTGATTGCAAAAATTCACACACATCTGAACAGCTGTACAGAGAAAGACTGGACACCAAAGAAAAAGAACGTTATGTGAAAAAACTAAAGTTAATTGGAGCTGAAGATCCCTATGAAATGAATCCAAGTTTGTTCAGTGGCGATCTTGAAATATTGCCTCCTGTAAGTTTATCCTTTGCCACAGCCATTGACATATGATATTGGTGTTCTTTAAATAGTATGAAATATTGCCTTAACATAAGCTTTCACATATTTAACTTTATCAAACCTGTAACCTGAACTATTCAGTTTGTGACCTCACAGCCAATACGCTAATGTCACGAAAAGCAGGTGAAGATGTTAACGTGAAATATGTACCAGCTACAAGATGAGCTGAGGAAATTCAGATGTTATCCACACACAAATAAAGTATCTCCTCTTCTTCTTTTCATTCTTCCCATCCAAATTCTGATTGAGGCTTGCTAATCCGTAATCACCTCTTTTCTTTTGATAATTTCTCTGTCTGCTCTCCTTGACTTTTCACAATTTTGGAAAGACGGTAGTACTGTAGATATTTTTCTCTGATCGATTGTGACAGCTGAGAACACAGCTGGCCCGGGCCCCTTTGTTTCAGTGAAGCAAAATCTTTAACACTTCAGATTACCAAGACATTTTGGTCTGTTCTATGCTTCCAACTTTGTGAGAACAGTTAAGGGAAGGACATTTTCTGTTCCTGCATGACTGTCCCCTAGTGTGCAAAGCAAGGTCCATGAAAGTGTGGCTGGATGAGTTTGGAGTGGAAGAACTTGAGTGTCCTGCACAGAGCCCTAAGCTCAACCTCCTCAAACATGTTTGGGATGAACCAAAATGAGCTAGGCCCTCTCATCCATTATTAGTGTCTGACCTCACACATGCTCTTCCTGGTGATGGACAAAAATTCCCACAGACACACTCCAAAATCTTGTAGAAACCCTTCCCACAAGAGTGGAAATGTATATAGCTGTGAAGGAGGGACCAACTTCTTATTTATGCTTTATTAATGCCCATGGGTCTAGAATTGGATCTCATAAAAGCTCTTATATTTGTAGTATTTGTAATATGTAGGTGGCCCAATATCCTTGTCCATATAGTGTAGCTTTAGTTTGGAGGTTGTGTTTATTGCCTCATTTTATGTAATTGTAATAAGTGAGAGTAAACAAAGATTGCTGTATTTTGCATTGCAGCAAAACAGTGCTGCAGATCTGTCCATGCTGGTGCTGGAGGTTTTGGAGAAATCTGAGACAAAAGTTGAAGATGAAATATTAGGTGAGTGGAAGACTTTCAGTCCTGTAAATTTCATCTAAAAAAATTCCTGTACACACTGATAGTTTTTTTCAATAAAAATATGGCTACACATAAAAAAAGATATTGCTTGAAATTGATACAAAGGATTCTTCAGTGTGTCATGATTATTAAGGTGGATTGTTTTAATGCAGTAAAGAACTAGTGTCATAGCTGAATGGTCATGCTTTCTGTAACTAAGTTCTTACTGATCCACTATTGACTGGCCTTGGGATTGTGCTGATCTGCTTCATTTGACTTCTCTTATTTTTATATAACTGCAAAAAACTGGAGAACCAATGAATTGTTGTGCTATTCAAAGAAGTCAGCAAAATGTGACATTTTGTTTGCACTTCTCTGATATATTTTGTGTTTGTGGAGCAGAAAGTCTGGCTAAGCTGTTCAGCCTGATGAACCAGAACTCTCCAGAAAGAGTAGCGTTTGTGTCCAGAGCCTTGAAATGGTCCACAGGAGGATCTGGCAAGTTGGGCCACCCAAAACTACACCAGCTGCTTGCTGTCACCTTGTGGAAAGGTAATCAGTCATTTAGATTATATGGTATTATTATACAGAGAGCAGAGGTTTTTATAGTAAGACGTAGCTGGACAATAAGCAAACGTTATAAATGTAAATCCCACTTAAAGAAAGTTTCAAAATGTTGAACCCATACGTATGTATTTTGTTACCCCTTGGTATCAGCAAGGTGTCCAAAAAAAGTTATTATAGGTCATCTTTTGCTATTTTCTCTTTGTAAATTAGAAAGTGTACTGCTGAGAAAAATAAAGGGAAACCCTGCTCCTCACAGTATAACACAAAGTCAGTTAAACTTCAGATTTATCATTTTGTCCAGGCAGGAAGCATAAACCATTGTGAATCAAACTCACATGCTTTGGTGCAAATGAAAGTGACAACAGGTGCACTGGAGGAAACAAGACAACCTCCAAAAAAGCAGGTGATGGTCACAGACCATTGCAGTCTCCTTATCCCTCCTGACTGATTTTCCTCCAGTTTTGGTTTTTGCTACTGTCCTTGTCACTGCGAGCAGTATAAGACAACATCTGGACATGCTTCTCATTAGATGGCAGGTGGTGGGAACTCCTCCCATACCTGGATCAGGGCATCAGTCATGGTGTTGGATGCACTAATTTATAACCTCCTAGAGGTTCTCAATTGAATTCAGGTGTGGGGAACATGAGGGCCAGTCAATGGAACCAGTGGTGTCCTCATTCTGGAACTGTGTACACAGTCTGGCCACATGAGGCCGGGCATTCGGCTGCACCGTGTGGAACCCAGGGCCCGCTGCACCAGCAAATGATCTGACAATGAGTTTGCTTTATGTAACAGCAGCCAGGTTACTATTGGGAAGTGCATGGATGTCTGTGTGTGACCCTCCAAAGATATACTGACCCACTGCCAAACTGGTCATGCTGAATGATGTTACAGGCTGCGTAATGTTTGCCTTGGTGTTTCCAGATTCTTTTTTCACATGTGCTCAGTGTGAACCTGCTCTCATTTGTGAAGGGTGCCAATGACAGACCTGCCAGTCCTGGGGAATGCCATTTGAGTTGCATGGTGCCGGGCTGTGAACACAGGTCCCACTAAAGGATGTCAGGACCTCATGCCATGCTCATGGAGTCTATTCATGCCCATATAACTGACTTGAGTCAGTTATATGGGCATGAATAGCCTGTTAAAGGTCATTTTTTTAGGCCTCTGGCAGTGCTTCTCCTGTTCCTCCTTGCACAAATTGGCAGATACTGGTTCTGCTGCGGGGTTGACGCCCTTCTGTGGACCTGTCCAGCTCTCCTCATGTCATGGCCCATCTCCTGGTATCTCCTCCACAGTTCTGAGACTGTGCTTCGAGACGCAGCTAACCTTCTTTTGACGGCTCTTATGGATGTGCCATCCTGTTGCAATTGGACTACCTGTGCAACCTTGAATAGGTTGCATGTACTTTCTCACGGTACCAATAGTGACAAGGATGCCAACAAAAACGAAAAATTAGTCAGGAAGGGTTAAGGAGAAAGCACCCTTTATTGCTTTTATTGGTGCCAAAGCAGGTAAAATGGATTCACTGTGGTTTATGTTGCCTAACTGGACAAACTGATATTCTTGAAGTTTAAAAGAATTTGTGTTGCAGTGTGATGATCAAGTGCTATCTTAAAATTGAAACTCCACTGAGTATGTACGTGTCTGTCATGCATCAAAACCTTCTTGCCTTTTCTGTGGAAGGCACTCTATAGTCCTATTACCTTATCAGGAAGTGTGTCATTGTTCTGGACATGCTTGCTGCCTATATCTGCCCATTCTGCCTTTCTTGACTAATTATGTCCATATACTTGTCCTGATTCGGCTACAGTGTAAAATGACACCCTAGCTGGTTTGCTGTTTATCTTGTTTTTGATGTGCTTGCTGCCTCATTCCTGCCCGATATTGCAATCTTAACAATTAAACGTAATTTTTTTTTTTTTTTTTATCTTCAGAGCAAAACTACAGTGAGTCTCGTTATCACTTCCTGCATTCGTCTGATGGAGAGGGCTGTGCACAGATGCTGGTGGAATATTCAGCATCACGAGGCTTCCGCAGTGAGGTCGACATGTTTGTGGCGCAGGCCGTCCTACAGTGAGTGAACTTTGTCGCAGATATTAGCTCTTTATTTTGTTACACTCTAAAAGCTGAAAATCAATATTTCTCTTTAAAAAAGTGGGTAACCTGAAAATGATTTTAAAAGTGACATATTACATGCTTCCTCATTTACTTTGGAGGGTGCTTCTGAGTTTTTATTCTCTCTGTGATGTCAGTAAGAGTGGTTATCTCAAATATGGTCATCTCATGATCTCAGGCCCATGGCTTCAGCTGTGAGCAAAACCTGCAAAGTTAGACTAGCAGAGTGTGGGAAAAGTAGTATTGATGCCTCCTTCTCCGGCATGTCGGCCAGCAGCCACATCCATTTTCAGTCTGTCAGCCATTTCTGTAAAGAGGCTTTGAATGCTTTGTCACTTTGTCAAGTTTTTTTTTCTTTTGCTTTTACTTCATTTGTCTTTATTCTCTGTCCTATCTCCATAACAATCTCTTTGTTCTCTCAACTCGCAAACCCTCCAGGTTCCTCTGCTTAAAGAACAAAAACAGCGCTTCCGTGGTGTTCAGCACTTACACAGAGAAACACCCGTCCATAGAGAAGGGCCCTCCTTTCGTCCAGCCCCTACTAAACTTTATCTGGTTTCTGCTGCTGGCAGTGGACGGGTGAGGAGAAATTGTTGAGTTTCCTTGAGGAAAAAAATGTAGAAATGTCAGCCAAGTGTTTGTATTTTAAAATAGATTAAAGGTAATGGTGAACAGTGCTTAGAGCTTTTCTATTTTGCTTCTTTTCAGGGGTAAATTAACAGTTTTCACAGTGTTATGTGAGCAATATCAGCCTTCCCTGAAGAGGGACCCCATGTATAATGAGGTGAGTGTTGAGATTCAGATTAATACTCATTTTCTGTACCCATGACTTGTAGGATAATAAATTACTGCGCTGTGTACGCTGTGCTTACTTAGACTTTGAACTTTATTTGGTAAAGATGCTGGGAAAAGCCTTATTTATTTTATGATGGTATATTTCATGTTCTCAGATGTAATCCTCTTACTTTCTTCTTTTCATTTTCATTGCTCCTCAGTATCTCGATAGAATAGGACAGCTTTTCTTTGGCGTTCCACCCAAACAGTCCCCATCATATGGTGGACTACTAGGTGAGTTGACACACACTCTTATTTTGAACACATATTATTACAGAAAAGCCTTTTGGCTTAGTAGAATTTTGGCTTTAATTGTGTTTTCATGATTAGTTACTCTTGAACATGATGCTTCAAAGAAAGCCTCTAAAGTCTTGCTGTCTTTGCATTATTTATAAAGGTGCTTTATAACACCAGTTATAACACCAGTTAGTGTACAGATGATTTAGTTGTGACTCTTACCAGTACAGATTGTAGTCTGCATGACTGAATTATAAACTGATAAAACATAAACATAGACTCAAAGCCCTTCTAGAATCAAGTCTCTCAACTCAGCAGGCATCTTAATAACACTTCTGGGCAGCTGTTTGGGCAGTTCTTTTGAAGTCTTATCTTAATGAATGAGGGGAATGAATCATAACTTATTTCGGTGGTCACCAGGATGTAAAAGCCACATGTATAGACTCATCAGACCCAAAAATCGTAAGGTTTAAAGGGCTTTCGTCCCTGTACTTTCTGTTTCTGCTGAATTTAACCAAGAAAGTACATTTACCTACAATACACAGTTCCCACAGACACGTCACAACATACGAGCGGCCGCCATTGCTATAGGCAAGCTGTAGGCAGCTGTGCATTCAGGACACTTGAGGAAACGTCACCAACCCAACCATTAACAAACTGATTGTACGCCTCCAGTGACTTGCCAACACAAGATAATGGTACACGTCTTTCCCCCATTCCACTGGTGCCAATCGATGCCGTTTTGGCCGGCTATTATCAGCAATACCGGGACTATTGCCAGGAATGCAACAGGAATTGTGCGTGATAAACGGCAGTTCAACGTCAGTTCACTGTCAGTAAAGCGTCTTTCATCAGCGGGTAATCGGCTGAACACGGCAGTGCAAGCGGCACAACCGGGCATACATCGTGAGTGCATCCTGAACGCCGCGGCAACGCGTCGGGGTCACAACGTGAATGCCGGCCTTTTGATCGAAATATCAGGGCAATAGATCATCAGGAATCCAATTTTCAGCCATTTCACGCCGTTTTGATCGGGAATGCTAAATCGGCACGGATCGCCATAATCGGCGCTATTACAGCTCCAGTGGGATGGGGGTCATATTATTGAATTGGTGGCAATGCTGAAACTTCATGGTTCAGCTTTTCCTTTGCTAACGAGTATGGATCCACACCTATTATGCCGATTTTCTCATCGTATCTCTTTCTGTCCTCCATACTTAAAGATTCTACATTGTCTTTCTCCTTTTGCCTTTCCATGATTTTGATCACAAGTCGAATCCGACATCCAAACAGTTTAAAATTTGCGGGAGAGATAAACAGCAGTGTGTATAAACAAAGGTGGTTTGGCTAAGGAGGTCACATGACCAAAAAGCGTGTCTGTGGGAACTATGTATTCTCAGTTGGTACCAAGGAGCCCAAAATGTGCCAAGAAAATATCTCCTGTAGCCTCAGTTTCCTGTTCTTCACTGACAGCAGTGGCACCTTGTGTGGTCTTGTGGTGTTTTAGCACATCTGCTTCAAGGTTATGGTTATTTGAGTTACTGTTGCCTTCCTGTCAGTTCCAGGCAGTCTAGCCGTTCTCATCTGGCCTCTGGCATCAACAAGCCATTTTCGCTCAGAACTGCTGCTCACTGGATATTTTCTCTTCTTCTTCTCTGTAAACCCTAGAGATGGTTATGTGGGAAAATTCCACATAAGTAGATCAGCAGTTTCTGAAAGACTCTGGTCAGACCGCCTAGCACCAACAACATCTGTACAGCTGTTTAATCAGATATTTACATTTTAAAGTTAAATGCTTTGCTTTTCAGCCCTGATCAATAGAAATACTTAGTAATAATTTGATGTTTCCAGTCCCATGAGCTCACTTCCAAAATACTGATTTAATATTCTAGATACATTATTCACTACAAGTTATTTCTGCAGAACTCTGTGTGCTTGATTTGACTTCATTTCTATGAAAGAATGATGATCACTATTTTGCATCCTGCAGGCAATCTGCTGAACAGCCTGATGGGTTCCGGTGAGGAGGATGATGGTGCTGAAGAACCGCCGGAGGACAGCCCCATCGAACTAGACTGAGCCTGCAGCCCGGCACAAAGAGAATGAACGAACACACAAAAAGAGGACGACCATCCAGCCTCCCTCCTTCACCTCCACCACAGGGTCAGGGCGAGGCACTTGGTCTGTGATTTTGGAGGCGTGCTGCTCACAGAAACTCCCTCCATCTCTTAAATCATCCAGTCAAAAATCAGAACAAGTATCGCGCTGACAAAACATCAGTGTCAGCACTGCCTGGACTGACTACGCCCAACTGCAAACTCTTCGCATTAAATTTATTTTATTCATTGTTTTTGTTAGTCTTGGACTCTCACTCTTTGTTTTGGAGGTGTAAGATTTTTCAGCAAGACTAGACATAAACTGGCCTCTGCCTGTGAAAACCTGTTCCCAGGAGACAGTTGGGAGACGCTCAGTGGAGAGGACAGTGTCACAAGTGTAACTGATCTACAAACTGTTGCTTATAAAGAGGGTTTAGTTAACTCAATTCTTCAGCTGCCATGGCGTAGCTGCTTTTGGCAGTTTTCAACTACTTATTCCGTTACAAGTCTCTTCTTCTCTCAGTAGGAAACTAAACTCTACTTATAGTCAAGGCCACATTTCAGCATCTCATCTTTGGATTTATGGATATAAAAAAAAATACCAGAGATCATGTTGCACCTTAAATATAAACCAAACAAACCCTTTTACAGTGTAGATTGTAGTGTCATTTTGTTTGGCAACACTACTGCAGATATACAAACTGCTCCATTGTAGTGGTCCAACTTTTTACTATGCACTGGCTGAACTACTGCTGAGCTCCTTTACATCTCCAAAGACCAATTCTGTGACACAACCCCAGATTTGGCTTTTTGTTGCAGTTGCAAGAAGTCAAATTGTGAAAATATTTAAAACAAAGTCATGAATGAAATAAAAGGAGCGAAATTAGACACTGTGAAAATGTCTGTTAGACTTAAACTTGCACGTTGTAAACTGCTAATATTTAAACTATTCCTTGCTCAGTTTCTGCTCTGAACCAGTTTTTCTTGGAGCCAGCAGTAAAACGCGAGTTCAGCCAGTGCAAAATAAGAAGCATGATTCATTCAGTAGCTGCTGCTTTATCAGTGTTAAAGTCATCAGCCCTAAGAGAACACAGCTTTCTTTTCTTCGCTCACATCCAGAAGTTCTCATGGTGATGTCCGTTCAGTCCAGGTCTTCGGTCCATTGCTGTTGAAGCCCTAACAGTGCTCATATTTTGTTTAATAACTGTCAGAAAACTAGGAATGTCCAGAGGTCTTCCAGTGTAAAGTAATATTTATTAGGTTATGCATTTCTCTGTCCATCAGCAGTTAATTTCCTGTAATGTGGTGGAGAGTGAGCCATCGGCAAAAAAGTAACCCCGTAGATTTTGCTGCAGATCTGGATCACTTTCTACAAAACTACAAAAAAAGAGCACTGACTTGGGTGGAGGGTGCGCTCTCTGGGCGACCTTCTTGTTTACTTTTCTGTAGTTATGTGTTGGATTGTGGAATTCCTAAAAGCTCAATATTAAGTCATAAACACAAGACACAAACCAATAAAGTACCAAACCCCTTAATCTGAACTAATTTTATACATTATAGCAATTTCTGGGCGAATTTTTAATTATTTTCGTTAAAATAAAATCAACTCCAAGAGGAACAATAGGGTTGCTGATAATTAGCTGTGAGAATGATTTAATGAAATGTGTCATTGTTGACATTCCCTACAGGATCTGGCAGCTGCAGAGGGACAGACTGAATAGTGTTGATTTTTCTGTGTACATGCTCTGTTGTTAGCATTTATCTTATGTTGGAAAGAGACCAGTAATGTGGCGGGCATGGAGAAAACTGCAGCTACCATGAGAAATAGTAAACTGCAAACACTTCTGTTTAAATGACTGTTTTAAGTTATGAAAAGCTCAGATTTAGACTTGTTCCTGGTGAGTGGCTCATCCTGCAGGCTTCTCTGTTACACCACAGGCCCACCTTCCAAAGAGAAATTCGGGCCAAAATGACTTTCAGGCTACTTGAATTCATTTTTTCTCATATTTGTTATACATACTGTCACACAATTAAAATTTTCAATCAGAATAAGCACAGCCCCGATGTGGATTAATTTAGATTAATTGCGATTAATAATACCCATTCATTACTGAGTTCCATTTAGTGGGGGCAAAAAGACTCATGACAGAAGGTGTTAGATTTTATATATATACATACACACACACTTAACATGTTTTATTTAAACTAAATAACATATTAACATGGCCCTCTTAGTCATCTTTTAGCCAGCTGCTGAGACAGTCTAACTCATTTATGTTATCGGAGTAGAACTAACCGCTTCTTATGCACAGTTTTACCTGCAATTGAGAACCCCTGACTAATGTATGCGTGATGTGGTACTTTAAGCTGGAAGTGCTTTAGTGAAACAAAAACTCCTTCCTGCAGAGTGTGCAAACTACTTTATCTCAGTCGCCTTTGTTTGTTTGTACTCAAACTTCTCATCGAGAGGGTCAATATGAGCCATTTTGACGGAGTTGGTTGCCAGATAGCGTTGGAGCACCAATCTGCATCAGGGAATGGAATTGTGGGATTCTAGTGTGGGATTTAATGCGCACGCATTAAAATTTTTAATCAAATGAATCATTCAAGTTAATCTGGATTAACGTGTTAATTTTGACAGCCTATATATGTATATATATATATATACACACACACACACCCATATTTATCAGCTATATTTTCATTCAGTGTTATGTCCTTTTAATTTTGTCAGTAGAGAAAAAAAAAACTATTTTCTGGTCAGCGTGGAAGTCATTTTAGTCAGAATTGTCCTGTCATAACCAGAAAAAGGTGTTTGACCAAATGTCTGCAGTGTGTGTTGGTGAGCATTGTTGCAGCAGTTTGCTTTTTGTTTCATCATGTTGTCCTTTGAGAGCTAAAGCAAAGTGTTTGCCTTTTCAACAGTCACTAAATAAGAAAATAAAACTACAACTGAGAAGAGTGAGAATGTGAAACAGCTTCCTTGCCATTTTTGTTTTCATTTTCAAACACTGGTATCCAGGACACTATAGTAAAGTTCAGTGTGTTATGTACGGTATAATCTAAAGAAACAGGACAACTAGTACCAGTGAGATATGGGGGAGTTCGCGTGTAAAACCATGCAAAGCTTTACCATACACGACATCAATAACTTGGGTGTGAGGCTGAAGCTTATCGGAGGTTCAAAGGGTGGTTGTTTGGCTACTGATAAAGGTATGTGGGGTCCACTCTGCATAGACAAAAGTATTGGGCCACCCACACATTACACCAACCAGAGCTTTTACAGCATCCCATTCTTGATCTACTGTATAGGCAACTATAAGAGCTTTCACTCACCTGGGAAGGCTTTCTGCAAGATTTTGGAGTGTATGTGTGAATTTTTGCCCTTTTGTGTGGCTCAGTCTCTGGGGTTTAGGTCAGGGCTCTGTGCAGGCCAGTCAAGTTCTTCCACAGCAAACCTATCCAAACGTGCCTTTATGGACCTTGCTTTGTGCACTGGGGCAGAAAATAAAACCCCATAGCATTGTCTCTCATCTACCAAATTTTAAATTTGGCACTGTACGGTCAGTGTTCTCCTGGCATTCACCAAACCTAAGACTGAGACACCCAGATCGATAAGTGTGATTTGTCACTCCACAGAACGTGTTTCCGCTGCTCCACAGTCCAGTGGTAGCATGCTTTACACCACTACATCTGATGCTTGGCATTATGTGCTGTTTCTGTGCTGTTAATGCCAGATGTTTAGAACTCTGCAGTTATTCAGTCAGCAGAGTGTTGGCGACTTACCCTCAGAAATCAAAGACCACACTGTTAACTTTACATGGTTTGCCACTTCATGGTTTGCTTCCTAAATCTTTCCACTTGGCAGTAATACCACTTACACTTGAACATAGAATATCTATCAAGAAAGAAATTTCATGCACTGACTTGTTGCAAAGGTGGCATCCTATTACAGTACCATGCTAGAACTCTGAGCTCTTGAGAATGACCCATTCTTTCACAAATGTTTGTAAAGGCAGACTGCACGTGAGGCTGTATGTCAGTTTGATCCCCTTGTCTGTCGAGTTGAATATGTTGGAGGAAAAATTTACAAGTACAGTCACACACCAGTTTAGGGTCAAGGTCTCAAAAGGATCCGATACCACTAATAAGAAAATGTCCTCCAAACAGGCAGGCAAGGAATTTTAAACTATTTTGTAGCTTTTATTTACACAAATTTGATCTGAACAGTTTTCTAGACCATGTTGCTGAGGCTGGTATTCAGGTGCGAGACTGTAGAGCGAGCCTCTGGACTGTATCTGACAGGTGAGCCATGTCAGGCTGCTGAGCCTGATGTTTGATGAACTCCAGAGTCCGAACCTGCAGCGGGTACAGAGACGAGAAGTTAGTAAGGCTGTGTTCACCAAGAGCAAGTCTGACCAGTAAAGAGAGCTGCTTGAGAAAGCTGTGAAATGAGCACCCACAGAGGTACGCGTCTCGCAGTATCCATGTTTGTGGCTGAGGTTCCACAGGTTGACGGCCAGCTGGCTCAGCTTGTTGTTCCTCAGATCGCCGTGAGCCAGCAGGACACCAAACAAGGAGAAGGCTAGAGCGCCCTGGCGGCGTGTGCTCTGCTGCATGTGAGTGGGGAAACACATCACATCAAGTTCTGCACGAAGGCAGCATAACTGTGGTTAAACAGCATCATCAAAGAGATAATTGTGGGAAACCTGAAATCGGGACCATCTTTAAAATAAAAGCGTAAATTCAGCATCGGTAGCAGAAGAGTTAAGAGTTAAAGTGAAAAGCACCCTGACCAAAAACTGAAATCAAGTCATGCTGGTCACTGATGCATTTCCATCTGGCCTCACCTCATCACGGCCGAGTGCCTTCAGATGGTCGAGGATCTGTCCAATCAGAGTCTCACACAGCTTGTTGATCTCTGACAGAAACTTGGGGTCCCCGCCATATAGTGTCTCGTTAGAATCCACTGGGCCGAGAAACAGAAAAGAGCAGGTGCATTTAGTCGGCTTCTGATGAATAGGTATGCAATAAAGCGAGCAAAGAAAATCCCTCCAAGTCCTACTATAAGTGACAAAAGAGGAAATGTCACACGTAAAAGCTGAGTGCTTAGTAATCTGAACGTATGGGAATTAGCATAGGGTAATTCATAAAACAGTATCATTACCTTTGGGGATGGAGTAGAGATAGGTTTCCTGGCTCATGGCTGCCAGCAGGGACAGAGCACTGATGTAAACCCGCACCTTTGCATCGCTGTTGTCCTCCCAGGTGTAGTCCTGAACCATGTTGAGCAGGCCACGGACTAGATAGAGCACCCCATGCTCTGGATGGTCCTGTAAAAATACGCATTTGTCAAAATATACTGGGAGAAAAAAAAAAAAAAATGGGAGAAATTATGGGTCCAGCACATCTCTTGTAAAACTACATACAAACTGTACTGAACCTTACCGGGACAACCAGCAGTGTTGCCAAGAAGTTGTTGATGAAGTCCAGCAGGAAGCTCTCAGAAGAGCGAAGTTTTCCCTCCACACTGATGGAGCGAGGAACCTCTGGAAGAATGCTTACTGCTGCCTTGAGGAAAGCATCCGCTGGAGGAGGGGCAGGGAAGACAAAAGTTTAAGCAAAAGTTTTAAACACTAAATCTTATAATTGAATCTGAAATGAAAAATGAAGCAGCTGCTCACCCTGGGACAGACACTGGTTGGCCAAAGCAACCTGGCCAGACAACAGGTAGAGGCTGAGTCGACTGAAGATGCTGCTGAGAGACGGGATGGTGATGAAACTGTAGGCAGCACATGCCTAAACAAGAAAGGGAGAAAAAGTATTAAAACCCCTGCTTCTGTTTCCCTTTAGTGGTAGGCTTTGGATCTATAAAATATTAAGTCAAAAACTGCAGTTCCTGGAGTGGCCACTTGAGGCTGGCTCAAAAAATGAGCCGATCTCCATAGAATTCCATGTTAAAATACCCAACTTTACAGCTTGAAAAAAGCATGTTTACAATTTGGTACAAAAACTAGGGTTAATTTTTTTTTGCTTGCCAGTAAAATGTAAAATTAGGTGCCTGTCTGCAGCCTCACTTCTGTTCATTCAAGTGACCGAGGACCTCTCTAACATGTTTGTGGTATCAGTGCCTTTTGGAGTACTTTTTTGACATCATCTGACCATCTGCTGTGTGATACAGAAAAGCCAAGAAGACCACGCTTCAGCTTTGGTGAGTGAAATGCTAGTATTTTATTGGACAGCTTGCTTAGCACTAATTTGCAGGTATGTGTGTTTGCGTGTTGTGCCCATACAGTCTATGGAAGCAGCTATGTAACCAAACTTACTAGTGTAAGGTGATAATTTAGGACTACAACTCGCACTGTAAAAGCCAAGAAGCTGACGCTCAAGTTACAAATTGCAGATTCCATCTTTCATATACAGTCTATAGCTTTGGCCAAATTTTATGGTGTCATTTTCGTTTGGCGTTGCAGAAATCTCATCCTCAAGGATGACTGTGTTGACTCACTCTGACAAAAGCAGCAGTTTTGCGGGAGTGACTCCCCCTCATCACCCTCCTGGTCTCCATGGCCAGCTGGTTCACCGTCTGAAAACAACACGCGACGTTACATGAAGAACATGAAGATTGCATTTGTGTGCATTAATAATGAAGCACAAAGACAGGCTTACATGAATGAGCTGCACCAGGACTGGCTCCAAGTTACAGAAGGTGGCTCTGGCCTCCACACAGAAACTCAACTGCTGCTCAAAGTCACGGCCAAAGGAAACCTAAACAGCCAGATAAGAAAAGGCCTTTATAAGTGCAATCTTCTTCTTCTTCTTCTTCTTCTTCTTCTTCTTTCGGCTGCTCCCGTTAGGGGTCGCCACAGCGGATCATCTGCCTCCATCTCACCCTATCCCTTGCATCCTCTTCCCTCACACCAACCCTCTGCATGTCCTCCTTCACTACATCCATGAATCTTCTCTGTGGTCTTCCTCTTCTCCTCC
>VUQH01089166.1:13617-33046 GCA_015106775.1 Etroplus canarensis | reverse complement strand
AAATTTTTACATGTTTATATGTTGCACCAGGTCCTAGGGAAACACTATTTCATTTCACTATGTTCTGTGTCAGCTATATGTGGTTTGAAATGACAATAAAGCTCTCTTGAATCTTGAATCTTGAAAACAGTGTGCCAAAACATTAACTTGAATTTCAGGAGGGGTTGAAATCACTGAGAGTCATATCAGGACGTTACTGTAGAAGTTTTAATTCAATACCCTCGGGTACAATTTGATGATTCACAACCCTGCTGACCCTCTGAGGTCTAAGTTGTCATCGGTGATGACTCCCACCCAAACCCTGTTCCTAACTCGAACCCTAGGCAATTGTTCTCCAAAGTCCGGCAGTCAGAAAACATAGAAAATAATCAATCTAACTGACATACATCAAAAACTATTTACATATTTTCACAAAAAAGTCAGTTTTGTCTTCCTCTAAAATATAGGGTTACGTTAGTTTTAAGGTTGCCACCTATCATGACTTAGACCTTCAAAGACTAATAGCAGTGTTTATGTTTTGTGATTTTAAAAAATTAAGAGCTTCACTAATGAAAATAAAAAACCATACTTAATTTAGATTTGTTTGACATCTCCTCAAAGGTCATCTCCATGGGTAGTGCCACACCGCTTTTTTTTTTGTGCATCTGTGATAGATAGATAGATGTTCTCTCTGGGGTCTACCTCAAGCCCTACTGGATCCTTATATTTCAAAGATCGGCCAATAGTTTTGAAGCGCGTCAGAATGATTACTTTCTTTGTTCCCGGATTGCTAAGACTTGGAAGAACAATTTCATAAAAACAAAAATAAACATATTCTGATTGCCTGGGGTCACCACTGATGTCTCACAGACTTAACCCTCCAGCATCTAAGTTGTCATTGGTGATGACCACAACCCTAACCCTAACTTTCACCCTGTGAGTTCAGGAGATGCAATTTCTGATTGCCCTTCAAGTGTTTTATGGGGGATGAAAATTGGGCTTTCAGAGGGGAAATCATGAGGAGCCAATTCACTTAACTGAAAACCATAGTATGAAAAATGTACATCTTTTTTTTCTATTGACAACTGTGAGATCTTTGGAATATTTTTTGTAGCAACAACAAATATCATTACTTTTCTCATTCACACACTTGTAAAACAATAATTTATGACTGCTTTGTAATCACGGCTTCGCCGTTTTCTTCTGTCCTCTTCCAGATACTGGTGAACTCCATTTCCCAGCCTGCCCTGGTGTATGAGAATGTAGTGGTAAGCAACGGGAGCCCGATCCTGAGGGACTTGCTCTTCAGCCCAGATCATCAGTACTTGTATGCCCTCACTGATAAACAGGTAGGAAAAGCACAAACGCGTACACACTGGTAGCGATGCAGCTCATTGACACTCTTGAGGAAACGATGACTTAAAATCAATCGCCATGTCTGATGTGATACACACTAGTGTTTTTATGTTGATATATGTTTGGAGCAACACACACACACACACACACACACACACACACTCTCAAAAGCATTTGTACATTGCAACACACTTGCTGAGAAAACACGACCATTAACACACCTCCTCATTGCAAACAAGAGACTGAAGGTTGGAATGAAAGAGAGGGAAGAAGAAAATTAAGACAGTCGAAGTGCACCATTAAGAGTTGATGAGGAAAAATATATTAAAAATATACACTGGGGGAGTGAGCAATCAAGCTAATTACATACATACAGCACCACATACAGGGTATGGACACATTTGCAACTCAAGTAGCGTTCCACACACACATATGCACAGTTGTAAGTGCTAATTACTGTTATGAATATTAAAATGCCCCATATAGGATGAAGTCTCACATACCTTCCTTATACCAGGGGAACAGTTTATATGAAACCTTTGCATATTTACTTCAGGATAGTCCTCAGAACATTCCAACTTCCTACAAAAACAGTTTAGCAGCAAAGGAAAATACTAGTTTAGCCACTGCAGCAAGTGAACCTACTGAAAACAGTTGAAAAGATGATCAGCATTATTGTAGGCAGGCTTGTGACTTTCAGTTGGTTAGACTCTGTGACTTCTCATTTCCCTACACTGACCTCATCTGCAGAGTACTACGGTATGTACAATCAAATCCTGCTGTCCTGGCATGTAGGTTTGTTATCTTGAAATGCCTTTATTCATGAGAGTTTGATACTGCAGTCACCACTCTCCCTCTCATCCCTTCTTTACCTGCACAACTCTTATCTCATAATGGTTAATGACCTTGATGTGATAACCTTCAACGAGACTTCCTCACTACGTAGACAGTAACTGCCATGTAAGTGCTGTGTAATTTACCAGCGATTAGACTTAATTGACTTCCATGTGTCTGAATAAGCACACAGAGGAAGTGGAGTGTAACTGATACAAACGGACGGCGTTGTTGTTGACAGAGGAAATAAGGCGCTCTGATCATGGATCGGTCCAGGAAGCTGAAATGTGCTCTACAAGGAAATACTTAAACGCATATCGAATTATAGTGAGTGCGAGACAGGCATGCTTATTTTTTGAAGCGCACTCTGAATTGTGTGTGTACACAAAGATAACTTTGATTTATAATGCAATTTAAGCCCCAAAATTATTTATAGTTATACTTCAGGGTCAGTTGCAACATTACCATGATTAAATACAGCAGAATGTGTGTGACCTCCTACATTCTCAATACAGCAGACAGGAAAAGACTGAATTTCTTTTAAAATTTAAGCCTCTTGTTAAGTAATGACATATCGACCCTGTTTCAGGGTCCAATCTTCTATTGAGATGGCTCAGGCTCTCATCTTTTCAACACACTACGATGCTGTTGCCCTGCTTTTTTTTTAATAGACACAAGTACTAAAAGACTATCCAGTTATTATTCTACATCTATGCATCTTTTTTTTTTCACCTCTGCCAATGAGGTTTTTGGTCTAGTTTGTTAGCAGAGTTATTCAAGAAGTTACAGACGGATCAACATGAAGTGGGACTTGACTATCCAGACCCAGATCTGGATCCAGGATTTTTTTGAGTGATTCTTCAGCATTGTGAAATTGAGATTGTGATCATTGTGAGGGCATCATTTGGCATCATGAATCATATCTCAACTAATACACTCCATAAAGAAATACTAAAAATTTGCAGATATCAGCTTGGCGTTCTTAAGAAAACTTCCCAAAGGGACGGAGATATGATATCAGGTACGCGAAATTAAGGTGTGTACATATATGATGCTATGGGAAAGTAACTATTTGAGGCAGAGACTTGTAACCAATACCAACTCACTGCTGAGACAGTGTAGATTCAGTACTTTAATGAATATAGCAAAATAAAATCTGTTCCAAATAAGTTCAGTTATTGCTAGATTGGAATATCTTGAATAATTTTTGAACTAATATTGACTCCAGTGTGATTCTAAGTTCTAGAGACATGTCTCCATTCCCAAAGAATTAAAATATAGCAACAAAAAATGACAGAAATATTTTACATGAGGAAAACATAGAATTTCTAGTTTATTGGCGCCCTGGTTTCTTAGTGCTTCTCATGTGTAGCACGCCTTTAAACTAAGTTTCTAAAAATGTATGATGTACACTACAGTCTGTGCTTGTGCATTGCTCATACCAGTATTTTAACACTTTAGAAATGAATCGCTGTCTGAGCAACTAAGATGTCAGTGTGGAAATTAGGCTCAAGATCACCATTTTTGGTAGGAAATAATTGAAAACGCAGACAACATATTAACGTGTTGTGGATGGGGGTCATCTCAAACTCTTTCTTGACTGCAGTTTTATCCATTATGAGTGTGTTCTTCCTACCATGTAATGGAACTTGTTTTTGCCCGCTGGGAACCCGACTGACCCTCAGTGTGTACTTTAATTGGGAGCAATTTAACCCTTATCCTGAGGTGGGGATTATACATGGTTGGATGAGTAGTCATTCCTGTCTACCTGAAGGGGAAATGCATAGTTCGTCATGTATTGACTTAGTGATCACCATCTGATGATAAAATTTGCATCATTTAGACTCTAGTGTACTCCTACTGGACACTATAACAGCAGGCGTTAAGCTTCCGCTCTACCTGGCCCTTCACATGCAATGCAACAGCAGCACCGCTTCACTATACAGCAAAGTATTTCCAATGACTTGTGTCACACAAGAACTTTTGCTGCTGTGCATTGGCTGCGGTCAGCTATGATGTACGTTTCCTCGAACCGTTGAAAAGAAGGCCTCCAGCGAGTGTAGTACTCATGTAGTACTCATCAAGACCGTGAGTGGACCCAAGCAGGAGAGCACAACGGCCAGCCCAACACAAATTTTGGCCAATTTGCTCAACCTAGTGGTCAATGTAGTACATGCCACTTTCTCTGTGATTGGACACTACCTCTTTTATCCTGGAATGCTTAGATATTTCACTTGATTGGAATAGGTTGCAAGAAAAGCTACGCTGAAGTTGGAATTTGGAGCATTTTTAACCCTCAGTGGTGCATTGTTCTTGTTTGCTTTAGGGAAAAGAAGGATCATTAGGAAATGGCTGATTTTTTTTCAAATGTAACAAGTGGGTAGAACGGAGGTCAGGTTAGAGTAAAGTAAATTGCTTTGGGATACATTTAGGATCACAAAGAGTGCTCACCAGTCAACAGAAACTGTACATGTTAACAGATGGATAACAACATTGGGCCTTTTCCCACAACAGTTTCTGCTTTTGCCAGCGGTGCTTAGCAGCTGCTCAGCAGGATAAAGAAAGTCTATGCAGGGAGCATTCACAGATTTTCCCTTCTAATTCATTTCATCTGCATTAAAGATGACTGCTATTTCCACAAGAAAGTTACTTTCAATTATTAAAGCCAGTAATTTTATTTTTGATGAGCACTGATATGTCTGCTGCATGTCTGTGCATGTTAGTGAAGTGACAGTAGGAGGTCTCGTAGAACCCACAATGTTTCCTCTTTGACATAATCCAAGCTGATGGTATTACATTTTACAAATGTAGCTGGTAAAGAAGGGCAGACTTGCTTGTCAAGGGCTCTTTTGCTCTAGAATACTTCAGTGTACAGTGGAGTTCATGGTTGACGGCAAGGGGCTCAAATACTTTACCCCCATCACCATGGTTGACAGAGGTGGTTGTGCTTTTATGCTGTGTTGCCCCAAATGCAGGGCCAAACATTCCCACTTTGTGCTCTTCTGTCCAAAAGTCTTTGTTCCAGAAGTCTTGTGGTTTGTTCAGGCACAACTTTGCAAACCTAAGCTGCGCTGCTATGTTCTGTTTAGAGAAGAGGCTTTCTCCTGGCAATCCTTCTAAAAAAAGCAAAAAGTAGCTCTTGCATTTTTCACAATTTTGCTGAGCGTTGCCAAGTGGCTATGGGGTGAATTCGTTGGGACGTTCGTGACATTGTGTTAAAACAACCCTGAATTCTCCACACCAGCAAACTGCCATAACTTCTGCTTTTGTACAGGTGGGGTCTTACTTGCTGGTGATCATTTAATCACGTGCATTTGATTTACAGCACCTAGCTGCTATTTACCCTCTTAATTCCTATGGAAGAGGAAATAAGTGTGCACTTCGTTTTTCACAGGACTACACAGAGTCCTGTGGGAGCAATCTATCTTCTCATCTGTTATTGGAAAAGTTTCCAGTACCAAATGAGAACAGATGCAAGTTGGTAGATTTATATTGTCTCCTCCTGGATGAGCTGATTTTTGTTGGAGACCGTTGGAAATTTTGGTATCAAATCACATATTTTCTGGCAGTGTAATTTTGTTCCAATGAAAGTCAGAATCACACTAATTGATAGAGAAAACCAAAATGGACTGACCAACTCTTCAGAGAGCAGATAATGGCCTTTCACTTCCAGAGCTCCACCACTGACCAAATTTACAGTCCAGTCAGAGAATGAAGCAGACAAGAAGGGAGGGAGAAAGAGAGTGGGTGAGAGCTGAGAAGGTGGGAAAATATAATTGGTTTGGAGGATATGCTCTGTTCCTTTGTCTAAGTCTTTCTGCCTCGTAGTTGCAATATTCGTTTGGGTCCGCACATCCGTCTATCTCAAATGGAGTGAGTTTGTGGAGTAACTGCTCTCCCAGTAGTGGCTTCAGAGAGTATGGAGAACAGAATAAAAATTGCCCCTGAATTGCTGAATCTGAACTTGTGTTCCAGACAGTATAGGACTAGAGTCTGTGCACAGCCTTCTTGGCATGCTGATGAGGAGTCTCTTCTTAGCCAGAGGGTGTCTGGACACTAGTTAATGTATTGTGGTTTGAGGTCGCTCGCCAAGCCCAGGGGTGTATAAACTTTGGCATTTTTTTTAAGCCACAGAAAGTATCAGAAACTGTTTTTCAGGACTCTGGGTAGAATTGTTTCATACTCAGACTGAGTGTAGTGAGAGCATACAAAATACATTCCCACTTAGAATGAGCACAGAGTTCAGCAGTCTCTAGAGTTGTCTCCAAGTGTCCAGAGGTATCTCGTGTCTGGTAGGGTCCTAGGGTAAGGCTGAGAATGTTATGGCTCCTTGGCACATTTATAGCACTAGCAAATAATTTAACATTAAATGGAAAATTTATACTAATATAAAGTTATTCTACCTTAAGGGACATAGCAGTTTTCTTCGAAAATCATAGCTAATCAAACCTGTGAGTAGCATCAAAACTTAAATCAATTGTATTGCTAATTTTATTAGTAGTAATGTTTGTCTGGCAGCTGACGATGTTGCATATAGTACTTGTGAAGTGGTTGCTCATGCAACATGCAATCTGTGTTTTATAGTTACTTTACCAAACACTTGGTTCATACTTAATAAACAATAAAGTAAAGCTTTTTTTTTAAAGGACACCCTCAAAAAACATTGTGGTCATTAGCAACTTACAAAAGTGGTTATAATACTAGCGACCAGTTGCCTTTATACAGTATCAGAACAGACACACTGTGTTTTTGGAGAGATTAGAAAGTTTTAGCTCCTCCGCCTGTAGGACAGGTGCTAATACCACGGTGAGGTGTCCATTTGTCCACAATTCACAACAATTCCTAACCCTCCTATACTATTGGTCAGAATTTAATCAAGCTTGAACACATTATTCACCCATTCGGTGATCACTGTGTGTCCATTTTCACAAGAATCACTACTCTTCAGGCCAGATCATCAGCTTGCACACGATCATCACTTAATGGGTCTTTACCCAAACTGTGCTCAAGGTTAAGGTCAATATCATCCAAGGACAACATCAGCCTGAGGTTCGTGGACGACACCACTGTGACAGGACACATCACTGGCGGGGACGACGTGGCCTACAGGACAGAGGTGGCCAGTCGGGTGTCGTTCTGTGAGGACAGCAACCTCACCCTCAATACAGACAAGACAAAGGAGATGATAGTGGACATGAGGAAGGAGAGGAGACCTCCTCAGCCTCAGTTCATTTGGGAGCTTGAAGTTGAGAGGGCGAGCAGCCTTAAATGCCTGTGCATCTACTTCAGTGAGGACCTCACCTGGACACTTAACACCACACATCTGGTTAAGAGAGTTCAACAGCAGCTGTAGTTCCTGAGGAAGCTGAGGAAGTTTGGTATGTCTCTGAAGATCCTTAGCAACTTCTACAGCTGCATTAGTGTGTGGTATGACAACACTGCTGCTATAGACCGCAAATGTCTGCAGAGAGTGGTGAACACTGCTGAAAAGATCACCAGGACTCCACTGGCCTCTATGCAGAGTATCTACTACCACAAAGTCCACAAGAGAGCTGCCTCCATCCTCAATGACCCCACCCACTCCCAACACAGATTCTTCACATTTCTACCCTGGAGGTCCAGAAGCATGAAACTCAGGACTTCCAGACTAAAGAACTCCTTTTTTCCCACTGCCTTCAGACTCCTAAATGGCTAACAGGAGTTTCTGATCATGGACTATCTCATGTGACTGTTTACATTTTACATTTTCAGACTGTTGCACATACAGCTGATGTTGCACACTAATATGCGCAAAATGTGTGTACATAGTTTCATAGTTTATATTTCTTAGTTTCATAGTTTCTATTTCCATTGGATTTGTCTCATGCTTCTTTTTTATAATTGTAAGTTGTCTTATTGCGTATGCTTACTTTTTTATATGTTGATTTTAAATTAGACAAGAAAACTCATCACTTTCTTTCTGTACTTTACACATTTACAACCTGTGACTTGTGATTGACTTTAAGCTGCATGAGCTTCTACCGCATTGATGTTCTGGTTTGCTTGTTTGAGCCAAGAAGGCCAATTTCGGGCCATATATGAACCGTTTCCTTCAGGAAGCCTTCGGGGAATGACCATGGGACCTCTTGGGGATGTTCTGTGGTGCCTGCTGTCAGTCTTTGGGTCCTTTTAGAAGTCAGGTCTATATGGATCAAGTCCCAGTACATTCCATAAATACTCAGTCAGTTTGGGATATGGGTAATTTCAAGGAGGAGCCTCGATTTGTTAAAGGCATATAATCCTGTTAGGGGAAGACACTACCGTTAGAGTGTGCTGTCGCCATATAGGGTACACTTGATCTGCACCGATGGGACAGAACTGCATTGTAACAAGACGATCGATGTTCCTCTAACGGTTTTAATGTTGTGGCTGGTCACTGTACATACACACTATGGCGGTCACGCTCAGAAGTGAGGTGCACCTTCATGTTGTTTGTCCTCTCCTACTCCTCTCCTCCTCCTCTTCATCCCTTCATTTCTCTCTCCTTGTTGAATAATAGAAATGCCAAGTGATGAGAGCTCAAACATCAAAAAGCCCATTTCCCAGCTTGACAGAGCAATTTACCTTTTCCCATATTCACTCGCACATAATTAAAAGTAGTGGATTGGACTGCGGCGTATAGGCTGCATATCTGTATAGCAGCAGTGACTCACATATAAGAAGGTGCGCGCATAGAGTGCAAAAACATAAAACTGATTCACCGCGAGAGGAGAGTTTTCGATTAGCGAGCGATGGATTTATACACGGCTCTCTTTGTGTCTTCGCAAGACACACACTCCCACTCTTGCACAGAGCCCCACAGTGTTCTTTCACTCCATGTATCTTTGTCTGCCTCTAGCTTTGGGTCTGTCTCTGTCTGTTCAGCAATATCACATCATTTCTGTGCTCATAAAAATGAACAATGGCACTAAATCAATTTTATCATTGCTGTTGTTTCCTCGTTACATGTTCAAATTGTCCCAATCTAATAAAAACAGCAGACTAAGACAGATTTTTCAGCCTGTCATCACCTGTTGTTGACGTCACAGAGGCAGATATTTCTTTTATCCTGTATGTCCCTATGGATGACATCACCTAATTGCTTTAAAGTAAGGGACTAAATGGATTACAGCTCATAATCTATTGATTTGTACTGTACCTTTGCACCAAAGGACTTACTTATCATATAATTACCAGTCCTGCTTCTAACATGTAGCTTCCTTTTCACTAATTTATGTAATAAATAGCTATTCTTTTATTTTCAAAGGGGATAATACAGCCTGAGGTGTTTCTGATGTACTTCCTGTATTGATATAGAGAGCGCCCAGTCTTTGATCTTTTCTGTGTAGTAACATCATGACCACATTTGCACTACTGAACTCGAAGGGCAAGGTCAAGCCTCTCCGCTTGTAAAACAGCTTCATTAGGTCACCCGCTGGCAGCGAACGGCCTCGCCCCCTGCCTCCACTTCGAGGCCGCTCAGACTGTGGCATAATGGTCCAGTGATATACCTCCTTGTATCGATTTAGCTACAGCACAGAAATGTACTGAGCCGTACTGTACTGCACAGTAGAGAAACCCTACCCCTGGCACCATATCAGACAGGGTTCATATTCAATTCACTCAGCATTTACTGTACTTGGAGGTCATGCAGAAAAGACTGCTGTCTGCTTCTTTTATATAGCAGTTTCTTTGGTGTTTGTCCAACTTTGAAGTCGCTAAAAAAATATGTTATTGAAGACGGGCGCAGGAAAAATAATGAGAGGCGGATACTGAAATCTACTAGAAGTGCCCTTGGCCCTGTCAGCTAATTGGTTCAGTTGTGTTTCGGAGCAGCGTGTCTTCGCATTTGTTTTGCATGGGCAAGTTGAAATTGGTGACAGAGAGGTTTAGTATTTGAATATTGAATATTGTCTGTGAGCAAGACACTGAAGCCCTTCTTGGCTCTCAAGTTCAAGTGTAATACTTGACTTTAAATGACCTATGAACTGCTTGAGGATTTATCCTTTAATAGACACTAAGGCACGTCCTTTTCTGTGCTTTTTTTGCTGAATAAATGGTTTTAAATCACACATAAACAGCTTAAAAAAATAAATGTCCTCAGTGTTTTCAGAAAGGCTGTTTCTAAAGTTGACAGCAGCAGGGAAAGTGCTGCTTGAAGTTTTGAAGGCAGTTGCTTCTGTGCTCATTAACAGTCTGTGTGGAGCACATCAGATATGTTGTAGGCTGGACATGTAATGTTTCCTCATGAGCAGAATCCTTTATTAATCCCAGGTGGGTAAAATGCTTAATGCTGGAATTTAGTTTGGAAACTACAAAATGCACATTTAATATATGCTCACTGGCCACTTTATTAGATGCATCTTGCTAGTCCTGGGTAGGACCTCCTTTTTCCTTCAGAACTGCTCTAGTTCTTCACAGGAGATGCTGTAAAGATTCCCCAGATATTTTGGCAAATCATGGTGCGATAGCATTGTGCAGTTACTGCAGATTTATCGCCTGCACATCCATGATGTGGATCTCACTTTCTGCTAAATCCCAGTGGTGAGATCCGGTGACTGGGGAAGCCATGTGAAGAAAAGGAACCCATTGTCATGTTCAAGAAACCAGTTAGAAGATCTAAGCTTTTTGACATGATGCACTGATAGACAATAGAGGATGGGTACACTGTGGTCATAAAGGGATAGACATGGTCAACAACAAAACTCAGGTAGTCTGTGGTGTTCAACAGACACTTAGTTGATTCTAAGGGGCTCACGTGTGCCAAGAAAATATCCCTCACACCGTTACACCGCCGCAGTCATCCTTGCTTTTATGTTCTTAGCTGACAGGAGTGGCGCCATCTTCTGCTGTTGCAGCCTATCTGCTTCAAGTTTCGATGTGTTGCGCATTTAGGGATGCTCGTCTGCATGCCTTGGTTGTAACAAGTGGATGTTTGAGTTAGTGTTACCTTCCTATCAGCTGGCCATTCTCCTCTGACCACTTGCATCAAGATGGCATTTTCACCTAAAGAACTGCGACTCACTGGATATTTTCTCTTTTTTTAACTTGTTTTTATTATAAACCCTATTGATGGTTGTGTGGGAAAAATCCCTGTTAATCAGCACTTTCTTAAATGGACCAGCTTATCTGGCACCACAACTATACTACGTGCAAAGTAACTTAAATCACCTTTCCTCCCCATTCTAAAGCTGGATTTGAATTTGACCATCAGAATGTTAACCGCATCACGGCATGGGTTTAACTAATCAGATATTTGTGTTAATGAGTAGTTAAACCGGTGTACCTAATAAAGTGACCAGTGAGTGTGTATGTATTAAATTATTTGTGTCCTATAATGTTAAAAGTAATGATAACTGAAGTTAATATAATTCATGACAGCTTTTTAAAATGTTGTATGTAACTGTATTACTAAAAGACATAATGTGGCAGTGTGCCTTTAAATATTGAGAATTGCACCAACATATTTTGGGATACAATGCTTGTTTTCTTCTTACTTCCACACAAATCCAAGTGCGTACACACCCTTGCTGTCTGTCTGTGAAGGCAGAGAGATGAGTGATTGGCTGATCAGAATGTGATTTGTGGGACAGTCAAAGAGACAGACAGTGAGAGCAAGAGAGAGGGAGAAGCCTTAATGTGGTTGGGAGCAACAGCGTGACTTGGGTTTGAAAGAGGAAGTGGGCTAAAGTTAATTTGTAAAAGACCTAAACTGAGTGACTGTGAGCATGAGATAAAGAGAGTGAAAGTCAAGAAGGACTTGGTGTGTATTAGACTGTGGAGCGGGATACCATGAGTCCTGCACATATCTGTAGCTAAGAATAAAATTTCAATCAGATATGTTTTAAAAATATGCTCATTTTTTTCATAGATTTGGATGCAAAGATTGGTCCCACTCTCAGATATTTTATCTGCTGTAAACATGAACTAATTAGTAACTAGGTAGCCGTGCTGTTATGTCTAATAGGGCAAGGAGTGTGTGTCCTGTGAAATCTAAAAACGGTCATCAAATCGAAGCTACTTTCTTACATCTCAAGCAGCATTCTGTCCCATAAAGGATTTCCCCATTGCCTGTTTGCATCTGTCTAATAAATTACTGCCATCTTGTGGCCTTGTTGGCTATTGCCTCTGAAAGCAGACTTGACTCGAAGTCACTATAATCTATAGTTCCCGTTGTTTTCATGGGTCTGTCTGTGTCCTGTTAAAAAAGGCTGGAGGTGGGCAGTCTGAAGCCAGCAACTTTTTCTGGTCGTTTGCACTTGTGTATCGTGGATAAACCTGTGGTCTTCGATGGAAGACCAGTGAAAGCAGAGTTAGGGACAGTTTGTCCAGCACGCTGGTCTTCTGTCAGAGATCAGTTGTGATCTGTGCAGATATGTATGGAAACAGAGTTAGCACTGGCAACTAAAGCAAATGACTTTGTGATTTATCATCTTAACAGGTACGTTTTTACTTACTAATACCTTTTGCCAACATGTGTAACAGAAAAGTTACAGCAGAGTGCAGTTCGAAGATCCTTTAATAACTCCTTTAGCATGTTAGTAACAAAAGCCTTGATGGTGGAGAAGTTGCGTCAACTCCTGCCATGTCTGGTTTAATAAAACAGACAAGTTCAGCAGGTGCAGGCTGCACCAGCATTTTCAGATTAGCATGTATGAGAAATAACTTGGTTAACCAAATGTCCAGAATGTTGACTTTTCAATAAGAAGGAACTTCTGGCTTGTCCCTTTTTTCCACCAAGAGGTTGCTACAGCTGATGATTCCATTAATATGATTTGGCAAAAGTTTTAGGCTATGTGTCCCTCTGAATCAAACCCTCCTATTTATCTGGGCTTGTGTTTCCTCCCAGTTGGAAACCAGGGACCTTTTACATATGAGGCAAATGTATAAACCACTACACTATCTAGCACACCTGAGTTTTCAATAATATTTCTAATGCTCTTGCAGATGTTGATAGATAACCATGACAGACAGTCTCCAAGCATTTTAATTCAGCTGTAATATATTTTGTTATTTCTTCTTTTTGATAAAATGGAAATATAAATTTAAGAGGAAAGTTTTATTTTCTGTTGGGCCACTTAATGCTGATCTATGAATCATTCAAGCATAAAAAAGGTACCTAACACATGGGATGTACCACTGTTTTGATTACACATAACAGTCAGCTTAGCAAAGAATTACATTTAAATGTATCTTTAGGTAGTTTGTTACTAACAGTCTGTCTCAAAAACATACAATTTGATCCCATTTCTACAGTTGATAGTACTAAAAAAGAACAAAGATAACATAGTTTGAATGGCATAAACACATTATATTATATTATATTATATTATATTATATTATATACAACATATTCTTTATTCACAAAGAGCAATTAGTGAAAAACTTGGACAGGTGTAGAACAGAAGAAAAAGTGACAGGCCTAAAAAACTGTCTGCAGCAGATGAACAGTATCTGAAAGTCATGTTTTTAAGAAATGGGAAAAAATCGAGCAAAAACCTGGCACACGAACAGAGAGATGCATCTGGTCCTTCAGTTGATCCATCTACTGTTCGCTGAAGCCTCAGAAATGATCTCAGTGGAAGGGTTTCTTTCAAGAAGCCCTTCTCAAGAAAGGAAAACTGAGGGAAAAGGCTGAAATATGCCAAACTACACAAGAATGTAATATTTCTAGACAAAATGTTTCAAACTTTTGTGTGTTCATATTTTAGATTGATCCTTGTGGCCATATTGCTGTGCGATATTTTTTTTTTTTTTTTTTACCTTTTTTCCCTTTTTCCTTTTTTTCTATATTTATATTTTCCACTTTACTATGTTTATATGTGTCAGCCCAATGGCAAATTCATGCACCATGTTTCAAATGACAATAAAGTAACTATTCTATTCTATTCTATTCTGTTCTGTTCTAGTCTAACAGGACTGAAAATAAGTGGCAACAGGTCTTATAAAGTGATGATTCCAAATTGAAATGTTTGATTCAAATCAGAGAAAGTCAGAAGAGAGCCACCACAGTGAGTGTCTATAGCCATCTGTAAAACATGGTGGAGGCTCTGTCATGGCTTGGGGCTGCATTTAAGCCAGTGGTGTTGGGGATCTTGCCAAAATTGATGGAATTCTGAACATAGAAAAGTACTGTCATATTATGATCCACCATGTGATATCATCTGGAAAATATTTAATTGGCAGTTTCATGATTCCAAACACACTGCCAATGCAGTTAAACCTTATCTGGACAGAAACAAACAAACAAACAAAAACAACAGAACACTATAAGAGCATGGATCTCAGAATTAGTAGTGTGGGATCATCTAGAAAGGAAGGAAACAAAAGACACCCAACATCCAAAGAAGAGCTTTGAAATGTCCTTCAAAAAGCCTGTAGAACCATTCCTGAAGACTACTTAAAGAAATCGCAGGAAAGTTTGCCTAAGAGGTTCAAGCTGTGTCGAATAATAAAAGTGGTCATTGACTTTCAATCTGGCTGGAATTGTCCAGACTGTTTTTGCCTTATGTATTGCATTTCCATTTTTCCATTTCAATAAATTGTTTGTAACTATTCCCCAGTTTTGCAGCAAAATATAAAGAAATGAGGGGTGGCTCAAGACTTTTGCACGTGACTGTGTCATGAGCTCTTCTTTAGTGTAAAGGGAACATTGCATCAACATTAACAACTACTGTGGTGTAAGCTAATGTGGATCCAAACAAATAACAATATTGCAGGGGTTTACACCAGGTCACGCAGCACAGATTTAATATCAGAATGAAATCTTATCCGCACAGTACAAAGCAACAGTGTGACATACAACGATTTGCTGTATCCTGAACATCTCCCTGGTGGCGGAATGACACGAAAGGAAAACATGACAAAGAGAAACACAATAAAGAGGGTTTTGCTGATCATAGGCTGTCGGTAGCGTGCTGAGCTTCTATCACATTCTGCGCCCCTGAGCCAGCTAATATTCCCTCTTTTTTTATCATAGGGCTATGACTACTACCTGAAGCTGATGAAGAAGGTATACAGGGTGGAATGCATTTTTAAAGTCTTAAATTTGAGAGATATTCTTTTCGCAAAGCTCTACATTTCTTTCCCCTCTCCTCTCTCTGTATCTCTGCCTGTTTCCTCCCAAGGTTGTGTCTCTCAGTGGCTACTTGTGATCTATGGCCTCATTTGCTGTGTTTTTGGTCCGTCCAGCCAAATTCAAGACAGATGAGGGCATATCAGAAAGACAGAAAGGCAGAGGGGGAATGGAATTGGATAGACAAATAAATAAATGGATACAAGACATTTTTTTTAAACAAGCTCTTCAGAAATTGTTTTTAGAACCTATCTATTTCGGTCCCCAGAATTATGTGTATTTTTATGTCACGTGTTTAACCATCCAACATTTTGGGTGTTTGGGTGCGTGCTTTGGACATGACATTTAAATTGTAATTTACAGAGGCATGTTAAAGTTGCAGCAGTCAAATACTTCTCCTCACCATGTATATATTACCACGGATAGCGTATCTGCATGCACTATGTTGTAACATGTGCATTCGTACAGTAGTCTTAGAACTGGGCTCACTGGCAGAATGAGCCATCCATCAGCCTATTGTGTAGCGATAGCGTCTTATATTCCTTGCCATATTATACAGATGGGACAATTACAGCTAGGCCTATAGTAGCAGCTAGCTTGGGACTGAAAGAGGCCCCATATGTGGAATGAAACATCAGTCGCAATTACATTTGTGTGTCTTTCTCATCTATCCTTCCCTGCATTCCTCATTTCCACTCCCCTCCGTCCACCACCCCCAACCGCCGCCCTCCTCCTTCCTCTCATCTGCCACCAGGCAAATTAAGAGCCTCTCTATCATGACCCAAATGAGAGAGGCTCATTTGTAGCAGTTATTTATTTGTAATAAACCCCCCCAATCATCTCCTCGGCTCTGCTCTCCCTCTTTCCTCCACTCTGGGAACATGGCAAAAAAAGAAAGAGAAAAAGCACCCGAATAGCTGCTGGTTCCCCCCTCTCCTTACACACACTGTCCGTTATCATTTGAAGACTAAAATGAATGTTTAAAATGAGCGTTTTCTCCCCATGATCTCATTCTTTCTGTCTTCCTCTACCTCTTCTCCTAATTCTCCTGTCCTCCCTCACCCCCCACCTCCCTCCACTGTCCACAGATGGATGTGTTTCCCTGGGCAGCAGCAAATAGGCCACGGATGAAAACGCCATATTTAATATAAATAGGCGGTGCTCACTTACGTACTGTCTCGCTCATGAACACACACACACACACACGCACACACACGCACACACACGCCGATGCTCCCTAGCCACCTCAGTAAGACAAAGAGTCTTTGGCTGAGCATCTCCCGTTTCCCATCCCATTATCTGTTTTCTAAAACTCAATAATTGAACTGTTCCATTGGAATACATCATCTGGCCCACTATCACAAAATCCCATTGAATAAACTTCTCTCCCTGGCTATTGTGCTTGAGCGTGACATGTTTTTTCTTTCTTTCCTCCTTCTATCAGATAGGCTGTATTACTAGCGCGGTATTTGTCCAAGCGCAAGTAATGACTGCAATTTGCTGCCATTTGGTGTCCCGTAAGAGGCCTGCACCTGGTAATGGTAGCATTATAATAGTTATCAGGCACAGGTTACTATTACCATGCTATAAATCTGCCATAAGCTATTGTGTCTAACTGTACATTAGAGTGGCACAGGAGGAGAATATATAGGCTATAGTCTGTGAATGAAATGGAGGCATTACTAGCATCTAGCTGGGAGATGTGCTGTTTGTTTTAAAGCTGTCTTGGGATGTAACGTGGAATAGCTTCATATAAGGGACAATGTGGAAATATGTAAAAGGGAAACAACAAATGCTATTAGTAGAGGACTAGTAGAGGACTTCCCATCATGCTTGTCCATTTTGTTTGCAAAGTTGTTTACTTGTATCGGGATGGCTTTGCTAGCTTGTATAGACAAAAGTATCGGGCCATCTGCACATAAGCTGATGGCTTTGCAGATTTATATAGTATAATAAAGTTGTTATTTTTTTTGCTTGATCCAAAGAGTCATGGGAATGTAAATGTGTGAAAGCCAATCAGGCTTAGAGTCTGATGGTCTGAGAGATGTGACTGGCAACCTGTCCAGGGTGTACCCCACTTCTCGCTTTATGACAGCTGGGACAGGCTCCAGCCCAAACACAAACTAGACAAGCTGAGTAGATGGATGTCATTGATGTGTGATTTACACTGTGGACAAAAGTACTGGGCCACCTATACATTACTCCTACAGGAGGCTTTATGACATCCCATTCTATGTACATCCATAGGCATTAATATGGAGTTGATCCCCCCTTCACATCTGTAAGAGCTTCCACTCTTTTGAGAATGCTTTCTGTAAGAGTTTGGCCTGTGTCTGTGCAATTCTCGTCCATTCATCCAGAAGAGTATTTGTGTGGTCAGACGTTAATGCTGTATGAGAGGGCCTGGCTCACACCTCCCAAAGGTGTTCAATGGAGTTGAGGTCAGGGCTCTGTGCGGGCCAGTCAGGTTTGTCCACACCAAACTCATCCACCCATGCCATAGAAGAGAGCCTTCCCCGAACTGTTCCTATCAAGTTGGAAGCATAAAACTGTCCTAAACGTCTTGGTAAGCTAAAGAATTAAAATTACCTTCAGTGGAACTAAGGAGCCAGGCTGACTCTAGAAAAAACAGCCCCATAGTATTATCCCTCCTCCATCCAACCACAATTAACACAGTGCAGTCAGGCAGGTAATGCTCTTCAAGGCCAGACTTATCCATCAGACTGCCAGATAAAACATTCTGATTTGTCACTTCACAGAACATGTTTCCACTCCTCCAGAGTCCAGTGGCCATGTACTTTACATCACTCCATCCGATGTTTGGCATTGTGATTGGTGATGCAGGGGTTGGATGCAGCTCCTCAGCCATGGCATCCCATGCCATGAAACTCATGACACCGCTTCTGTTTTGATGTTAATGCCAGAGGGGGTTTGGAATTTGAGTCAGCACTCAGGACTCGGCAACGCTGCTCTGTAACTTATCGTTGCCATGAGTCCTAAACACTTCCGCTTTCCAAATACAGGCGATCGTGGATTATCTAGGAGGGAAGAAATTTCACCAGCTGTTGCAAAGGTGACATCCTATTACAGTACCATGTTCGAGTTCAGTGAGCTTGCTAGAATGACCCATTCTTTCACAAATATTTGTGAAGGCAGACTACATTGTAGGTGCTTGATTTTAAACACCTGTGACGAAGGGACTGAATGAAACACCTGAACCCAATGATGAAGAGGTGTGGCCCAATGCTTTGGTTCATATAGTGTCTGTCAGATTTCCCAGACTGGAGAAACTGACTAGTTTTTGTTGCTATACTATCTACTGTTGGTTCTTTGAGTTAAATGAGGACACACATTCCAATTGTCAAGCAAACAGTCTGTTTTGCAGGTTTAGCCTCACGTCTGTGATGTTTTCCCTTCTCACAATACATTATTTGATAAATAGCACTAAATGCACACAGCCTAAGGTTAGAGTAAGGGTTTGGCCCCAACCTTGGCTAAGGCGAATTGGAATGTAGCTAAATTAGTCTACTTGACATGTTGGGTTTATTGAACCGGCACTATCTCTCTCATTTTCTCTTCCTTCCTTACTAGCTTTTATTTCAGTGTCAAGTGTTGATGCAAACTCAGGCTGTTTTGCCCAAACCAGCCACAACTGGGGCGGCTCCAGCCCCAATCCTCTCCAGGTGGGCATCAGAGGGCGCTTCAGGCAGTGAGGCTCATGCGAATGGGTAACGAGCTTGGCCAGTGGAAGGTGCTGTAAGCGGTGCAACAGAGGGAACAGGATATTGAACTTTTTTTTTTTTTTTTGAAGTATATTGACATTAAAACCAACATTTGTGTCTGATCAATCACACGGTGGTTGTTGAAGCATAAGACATGAAGAGAGCATGATTCAGTGTTTGAAGTTTGATAAGTTAAAAAATGGTGCGATGACGGTAGGGTTTCCTCTTTGAAGGTTTTTCTACTGCTGCGCCTGCAGCTGCCATTAGAATTCACCCTCAGCACCTTCCAGCTCACCTGGGGTGCCTCCTGCCTCTGCAGTGTTATTGATGTCGTACTTCACCTAACTGAGGCAGCTGAAAGTGTGTGTGTGTGTGTGTGTGTGTGTGTGTGTGTGTGTGTGTGTGTGTGTGTGTGTGTGTGTGTGCGCGCGCGCGCGCTTGTGTA
>VUQH01089162.1:11348-29009 GCA_015106775.1 Etroplus canarensis | reverse complement strand
ATGCACACACACACACACACACACACACACACACACACACACACACACACACACACACAATAGGAGGCCTTTTTTCATTCTTAAACATGGACACTAACGAGGCAACAAATGCTGTCAGCCTCACTCTCTGGCCCTGTGACTAGTTCCAACCTCCAAATCTGAAAATCTGCAAAGTTGTTTTAATTAAAACACACCGACAGCTGCTTGCCAGCTTCATCAGAGATATAGTTTTTACAAAGCTGCAAATATAAGGTTGTTTTTTGTGTCAGATATATGCAAACAGTAGGGGCATTTAAGGCTTTTAGAACTCCAGAGTTTGTATAAACATGTCATTTGGCAATCACAGATAGCTGTTGCGTTCAGTCTGAAGAGTGTGTGGAAGTGCATGAATGTTAAGTGGTCTGCTGGTTTGTTTACTCGCTCGGTCAGTGAGCTGTTGCCCGAGGGCAGCAATTGAAAATAAATTTTAGTTGAATAAGGGGCAGCGGCCGCATCAACCAAGCTTCTGCTAGAACAAAAGCAGTTGAGGGGATAAGTTATTGACCGGGCTGACAGCCTGAACGAGGCTGATTATAACCTCCTGGTCGTGCTCTGTGTGTGTGTGTGTGTGTGTGTGTTTCATAGTCATATTGAAGCAGGTGCAAAGACCATTCCCTCTCTGAGTCTACCTCTCTCTATCTATCTCGCTTTCTGCCCCCCAGGGAAGCCCTGGAGCCCTCTGCCCTAATGTCCTCAGCTGATTCCTTAGACTAATGTTTAACCCATACTGCCAAAGCAGAAAGCATATTTCCATCATAAGAGCGCTTTGCCATAGCCATTAGCGACTCAGCTCATTTGCATGTTAATTGTGCAGTTAGAGAAGTGGTGTTGACACTTCCCTTTGTCCGTGCAGGGTCGTGGAAAGTGAGAGGATGGGGCTGCAGAATGATATCCATGTGTGTTATTGTTTCAGGCTGTCATCACAGGACATTCAAACACAATGGGAGATAGATTGAGTTAATTTAATAAGGTGCTATTTATTTATCATGGGAGAATTAAATCAAGTTTTTATCTGCCCAAAAATAACATACATTACAAGAACAGTTTAAATCAAGACACTTCTGTCAAATTAAATCATCAGTATGTGAAATACAACACACTTTTACTCAAGTAGTGTGGTTAAGTGCAAGTTTGAGGTGCTTTATTTGATATCTATATGCTCAACACCATGGTATGGTTTTACTTTTAAATGCACAGATTGTGAAATTGTGCTGCTGCTTATATTTTCATTTGTTCATTCCCATTCTTGTACCGATGAAACACTCACGCTGTCTTTGAACAGTTAGCCAACACAAATAAAGGTAGACAAACAGTAAATGTCATTTAATTTATTGGTAGGGCAACAAGGCCGATATATTGGGGCATCTCAAGTTTCACTCAACTATATTTGGATAACTTTTATTTTTTAGCCAAGCAGTAATAATCTGAAAGTTGTAGTTACTGTTATGGATGTTAAGTTACAGTAATTAGGCAAAGGAATACTCTGTCATAAGGAGAGAGGACGTATTATCAGAAAAATATACTTTAAAAATGTGGAAGCTTAATCATAATTCATCTTAATTCTTGACTTTGGTTTAGTTACAAGTATATTATTTGCTTCTGAAATGTAGCAGCAGAAGTATAGAGTAGTTACAGTACTTGAATAAATAACATAAAACAGTAAAAATTACCTCCCAGTTGACCAATTCTGACATCTACGTGCACTTTAAATTTTACAGCAACAATTTCGACAGTAATCCAGTGATATAATTTGTCAATTTGAATGCAGAACTTATGATTGTAAAAGAGTCAGTTTTCATTGTCGTAATGATCTGAGTTCTTCCTCCAGTAAACAGCCATGTATGCAGGATCACTGTCAATGTTATCAATTATGGGCCTGGAAAATAAATTCAAACACACGCACAACCTTCCTGACAAAACGGACATGCTGTGTTTACACATACACAAACACACACTCTTTCACTTGTCCGCACACAAGCCAGTTTTGGTGTGAATTTTTTGTGTGATAAATACAGGTTCAGCCAGACAGAAAGTGCTTGTGCATGTGTGTGTGTGTGTCAGCAGTAATATCCTCCTACAGTGACTGACAGATGGCGTTCAGTGTTTGGCCGTAAATGTGCTCTCTGAGTGTTTGTCTGTGTGCCAGTCGCCTGTAGTTTGGAGACTCCCTGTGAGAGTCTAACTGTCCTGACACTGCTCAAAACCAACTGTCCTTGATTGTCAACCACGGATGAACCGCAGTGTATGTGTGCGTGTGCGAATGTGAGTGTGTATATATGTACATGTGGGTGGGTGTGTATGCGGTGGCCTTCTGGAAGGAAGCGTGGAGCAGGCCAGGGGAGCAGATGTTAATGGGTGAGATATATCTATCTAAATCTCTGGCCACCACATGCTTCAAATCTGCCCAGAGGAACGAATCTCTCAGCAGGATGACACAAGGAAAACTGAGCAGGAAGGGGTTTGTCTAAAATATAGGCTATGGAGAGATGATATTGTGTGTGCACGTCTGTATGTGTGCGTGTCTGTGTGCCAACTCCAGGCCTGGCACAGTGCTGGGTGACAGTCCCCTCTCAGCAGGGGGAGTCCGGCGACAAAGTGAAACATGGTCGTGAGGAGAGCGAGCCACGACTGAAGCCAAGAACAGACAACACAAATAGAGAGATCAGACTACCTCTTTGCATGGTCCAGTCCAAAATGAAATGGAAATGTGTTTGATAATGTTCCTTCACTGAAAACGAAATGAAAACAAAGGACAGGAAAGTTTTAAAATGAAGGGAGTTTGAGTGCAGATCAAGTTTTTTTCTTCTTCTTTTTTAAAGCTTTGAAGGCAACATGATGTCCTTCTTTGGTTTAATACAGTTAATGTGTTTAGTTGTTTTTGGTCATTGATGCTGACACATCTCATTATCTTTGCCTACTGTGGAATCAATCGTTGTGCATAGAAACAGCCTGTGATCCTCCACGACAGTGAATTTAGCCCATGCTTAAGGGAAAAGGTTTACTTTCATGATAATGCATGACCAGCTGTCCTAATAGGATAGGTCTAGTTACTCTTGGTGGTAGTGCCCCCTTTTTTCTTAATTTTTAGAACACAGTTGATTAAAATTTTCAAACTACAGCGTTACCTTCTCAGCATAAAAAAGAAATGGTGAGGTGTACAGATACAAGCATTTGTAAAATACCGTGAAAGGCAGTACTGAAGGAGCAACCAACCCAAGCAGAGATTTATATATAAACTAATCGATTAGAAAGTTTGCAGATACAGAAAGAGCCACTTAACAGCAGCACACACAAACCAGTGATATACACGATTAGCCTTTAATAACATGTAGAGCACAATGGTAGATAGTAACTTACCCTTTTTAGGTATTGATCAGGTGCATTTATAAAGAACAGATCACTGTAATCCATTACAAGTAAAGTACCACAATTCACCTGAAAAAAGAAAGCATGAAAAGAAAAAAGAAGTTTCTTTTACATTTCAGTTTGGACACATGCTTGCCAATGTGAGTTTTAAATGACATATTTGATCTATTGTCATGGTCCTGAGTTTTTTAGTAAATGGACTGGTACTTATTTAGTGCTTTTCTACTCTAACTGAGCACTCAAGGCGCTTTTTGCTACAAGCCTCATTCACCTATTCACACACACATTCATACAGCGCTTCATTCTATGCCTTAAGCACATTTAACTAATGCACACACATTCACACGCGGATAGATGCATTGGGAGCAATTTGGGGTTCAGCGTCTTGCCCAAGGACACTTCGGCACATAGACTGGAGAAGTCAGGGATTGAACTGACAACCTTTGTGTTGAAAAACGACCCACTCTACCTCCTGAGCCACAGTCGCCCCTTTTTGAAGTTTGGTTTTGTAGATTTATGAATTTATTTTATGCCTTTGTGTTTCTGAGGTTTCTTTTATGGTTTTGAGATTCTTAGTTTTTATCTACTGCTATTGCATCCTTTGTTCATGCTTACGGTTTTATTGAGCCTGACCTATGATTGGTTATTTAGATGTATTTAGATGTATCAGTGTCTGTCAATTTCTGTCCTGTGTCATATTCCCTGTGATGTTCCTGTTTCCTGTTTTTTTGTAACCAGTCTTGTCTATTGTATTATGTTCAACTTTAACTTCCTACCCTTGATTGTTGCCTCTCCCTCCTATTGCTTGTTTGCTCATTAGTCCTTGTGTATTTATACCCCTGCCTCCCTCTGCTCTGCCTTGTGTTGTCAGCCTTCTATGGTTGAGGTCTGTCTATCTTGCTTTGGAGTTTGTTGCCTTGTGTCATGTCTTGTTAGTCTTAGTCTATGTTCCCACTGCAGGCAAAAGTGGGCCAAATCTGAGGTTTTTTTTTTGCCCATGTGTGACCCATATCTGACTTTTTTATGACTGTCTGAACAGCACAGATCAATTTTTTTTCAGATTCAGGCCACTTTCATATGTGGTCCTAAATCAGATACATATGCAGTGTTTTTCAGTGCGATCTCAGTCTGAAGGGTCATTTTGCATTTCATCTGACTTTTACATCATTAAAGTGAGACAGATATCATAAGACACGGCAAGATCAAATGTAAACAATGCACAAACCAAGCATAAGAGATGCCATTGATGGAGCTAGTCATTGGAAAGAAAATGAAGTTTTACTCATATGCTGACATGTCTAGTTAATACTGCCCCTAGCCTTTTTTCTAATGCAAGGTTCAGTTAAGCTTTTAGGCAATGACGCACTCCCTCAGTGGTACACATTTCCAGAACATCACTAAAACAGATATTTGGAATTTATCTGCTTCTGAATGCAAATAAGACCAGAGGGATAAGGCGATTGACTTCAGAAGGAGGAGGACGGTCTCTGTCTATCCTGGGACAGGATGCTGATGAGTGTGGTGGAGGAGTACAAGTATCTGGGCATCCATATTGACGGCAGATTGAACTAGAAGACCAAGACAGAGGCTGTATACAAGAAGAGGATGAACAGGTTCAGATTCTTCAACATGTGCAGCAAAATGTTGCAAGAGTTTTCAGTCTGCTGTGGAGAGCACATTGTATATTGCTGTGGTCTGCTGGGGGCGGCAGCAGCTGAGCTGGAGACACCAACAGACAATAAACTGATCATAAAGGCTGGCTCGCTGATTGCCTGTAAACTGGACACTCTTGAAGCTGCTGGAACAGAACAATTTCTCGAACATGGTGTAAATAAAGTTTATCTTATCTGTGTGTAAAAGAAGTAATTTGATTGTGGTAGTTGGCTATACACTGTGTGGTTAACAGTTGCTGCTTCCAGGTGCCTGCTGTTGGGAACTCTGTGCTGCTGCTCCTGCTTGTTTTGATAGTGAAATAAATTGTCACGTGCCTGAAAGAGGCTCATGTCACTGTGACATTACTAATACTTACAAAAAGTCACGGGATTTGTCACTGCAGGGCTTTATGCTGCCCTGTGCACTTGACTCCTGTCGCCCTTTGAGCAGTTCAGGCCTCCTCTCCCAGGTCCCAGCACACTACTGCACACGAAAGTTAGACAGATGAGCAGATTCCCTGCAGGTGTGTTTTCTCATGCTACTCCCTGAAGCACTCTGCCCCATTTCTCAAATTACAGCTGAGCCACAAACCATACTCCACTGCCACAGATACATATGAAGCTAGAACCAGGTAATGTAGCATAAGACAAGAGCAGTCTGAGACTGAAGGCCATGACTGAAAACCCCTATCCTAGAACGTTGAAGAATCACCCTGGATCCAAATCCAAAATAACTCAAAAAGGTAATCACTTCTACGTTGGGTCAAGTCCCACCTCTGGTAAAAATTTTCATGCTAATCCATAAGTAAGTTTTTACATAATCCTTCTAACTAGCAGACAAACAAACTGAACTAGAAACATGAGCTTCTTGGTGGAGGTAATAAAGACTGGAACCAGGGGAAACTGGCTTTTTCAGCTTCTGGCCCTTTTACAAACTGACTTTACAAACATGTCAACAATGAATGACCATCATGTGTCGCTTTTGTTGAAAAACTGTTCCAAAAAAATTGTGCCTGTGTAGGACCTGGACGTCCTCATTGGAGAAGTAAGAACATCAAGAAAAAATACACAGCTCAAAGGCAACTGAAACTCCTCATCACTCACTCTAGTCTTATCAAGCGAACTGGTCTGGAAACGGTGGTCATCCCATCACAGGATTATGATGCTAACAGCAGGGGGCAGAGTCGGGGGCGGTAGTTGTGGCTGCCCATAAATTCACCATGCAACAACTGACATGGAATTTACACATATATAAACACAAGTGGCTTGAAAGTGTTGCTGTATTTCTTTGTTGTCAGTTTCACCTGTTGCTTGGATTAGTTTCACCGGTGATGGGTTACATGCAAGACACGTCAGCCATTCATGTAAATAAATTATTATAATCAATTTTCAAATTTAAGCATAAAAATACAATTTAGATGTTATTTCTTTAATTTTTACATGGTCTTGCACAAACAGCAGCACGCCAGCATTACATTTAAAGTCAATAAGCAGCTGAATAGCATTATGTTCTCTTTTCTTTCTGTTTCGACTGAACATGATTAAAATGGATGTGAACAGACCTTTGGGAATTGCTCTAACACCCTGTTGGCAGCATTGTAAAGACAGACATTACACCTCTCAAAGTCGAGGTACGTGGCTTGTATGAGCCCACATTTACAGACAGTCTAACCTTCTTGGTCATCATCTAGTGGAAGTATATACATTACATATCCCCAGTCTGACCAGATGTTAAACTCATCTAAGTTAGAAGGTCTTCAATAAAGAAACTCAATCCCCTTAAACCTTTCTCTGAAGATTTCAAACCTTTTCATTAGGTTTCCTCAGGTCTGTGTCTGACTCTGTGATCTGGCAGTGCTGTTAACCCAGGCGTTAGCCTGCTATCTAACCCTCTGTGTGAGCTGGTGGTGATGTTAAAGCAGACATTAGCCTCCTCCCTCTGGCCTGGATTCAGCTGGCACATTCAGAACTCATTGATGGTTCTGCCAGGCAGACTCCGTCACAGTTGGTGATTTTGATCAATATCAACATTAACGACACCCAGACAGCTTGTTGGAGAACAAACAAACATGTAAATAATGCGTCAACACGTCCTGAAATCCTGGACAAGGTAATTATTGCATGAGAGTGCAAAGACAGAGACATAAAGATCAGTGTGTGCTTTGCTAGAATGTGTCTAACATGCATGTTTTCATAATGTTTTGATAAAGAATGTGTCACTTGATATTATTGTCTTTTCAACTTAAAATGGCATTTTACAAGCCTTTAAAAGCACACACAAGTAAATAACAGAAAAAGGTCAGGTCTTTAGGTATATGGATTAAAATTGAAACTGATTAATTTCTGAAACAGCACTGATTTTTCTGAGCCTTCTTTGTGAAAAATACTCCATTCCTAGAATCTGGAGACTGCTGCCTCAAGGATATAGAGCTACTTCACTCTATGGGACATCATTTGACAATAAAATACATTTTAATAACCTCAGGACCTTTGAGTGCTTTAGGAAAGTTATTGGGCTTTATAGTGGATTCACAGCAAGGAGTTACTCCAGGAGGTATCCCTGTATACCAATGAGGTACAATAACTAAACTGTAAAATACGAAACTGAAATTCAATTTAAAATTAAGGAAAGAATTTAACGGTGAAAAGCAAACAATAAGCAGTAGAAAGTATGAAGCCAAAAGTAATGCATAAATAGCTTAATAGTTAAAAAGTGAATAAACTGTTGGAATTTGCTAAAATTACAACTAGGAGCTGAGATGGCATGTTATCATGGAGCTGCTGCACATGCATGATGTAAAACACCGTTCCACCACATCCCAAAGGTGCTCTGTTTGATTGAGATCTGGTGACTGTGGAGTCCATTTGAGTACAGATTAAAATCTGGTCCAGTGTGTTTTGCTGGTGTGTTAAACGGTGGCAGAAGATTCATGTTGTTTCTTTGGAGGGGGTAGTGTTTTGTGTGTGTGCGATAAAGAGAGAGAATAATAAATGAAGTAGTAGTAAATAAATGGTTGACATAGTAAGCTGTGGTGGTACAGATGATACAGGTGACCCAAATAAAGCAGCAGTAGTACGTAAAGAAAAAAAGGAGGTGGCAAAGCAAAAATGACCCCATCATGAGCTCAGTCTACACCAGCTCCGCTTGGCAAGGCTCGTGGGTGTGAACACAGCACTGGCGAGGAGAGGGAAACACACGAGGAAGGCACAGCTCTAATTATAAACAGCCATTATCATGGGTGTGAAACCAGAAGTGACAGCAGCAATGGACAGCCAGACACACAAACACGCACAAACACACACACACAAACAGTGGCTGTATGGGCCAGAGTCATCATATGGACAAATCACAACTGCTCTGGCTCAGTAATGTCTGGCAGATGTTAACGCTTTGTACTTAATGACTCCCTCGAGACCTCACCCAATCAGACAGGACACAGTGACGTGCCGGGGGAAGCATGTTTACAGTGTATGTGTGTGAGGCAGTAGCTAGTGGCTTGGTGAAAACACAGATCTTGAAATTCATACATGTCATTAAACCTTGTTTAACATCTGTAATATGTGAATCTTATGTGGCTCAGTTTAATCAGAGATTTCAGATTAAATGTTTAATGTGTGTGTGTGTGTGTGTGTGTGTGTGTGTGTGTGTGTGTGTGAGAGAGAGAGAGAGAGAGAGAGAGAGAGAGAGAGAGAAAGAGAGAGCGAGAGAGAGAGAGAGAGAGAGACAGAGAGGGAAAGAGAGGGAGAGGAACCCTTCTGCTACCAGAGAGTCATTTCATGCTTGACTACTGCATATTTTAAAGAATAACTGGATTTATGTTGCACATCACAGCAAAGTTCTGCAAAATAAAATGATCAAATCAAACAACACATTTACAAAAATACTCTGTGATCAGACGAGATAAAAGACAAGCCTGGGTAAATGCTATGATTACTAAAATGCACTTTTCTGTTGTTGCTTGAAGGTAACTTTTGAGTTAGTTTTAAAAATTTACCTTAAACTGAACTATTTCATTATTATTGCTATCATTGCTAGTAGCAGGATGAGGATGAGGGGGAGTACTTTTTTGTTTGTTCGTTTTGCATTTCTTTCTGTCTGTCTTTATTTGTTTTGGGCTTTCTTATATTCTACCAATTTAAATAAATAAATGGTATGGTGGTTAGTACCATCGTCTCGTCTCACAGCAAGAAGGCCCCCCCTTTCACCCTCCACTGGACAACTGGAAGAAGATGGATGGATTTTTTTGGTTGTTTTTCTGTCTCTACATTAGTTTTGGCTTTCTTTATTTCTTTTTATAAGTTAATTATTTATTTAATCATGCTTCTTTTGCCATGACTCAGTATGTGAAGAAGAATAGTGGACCCAAATGTGGACCACAAGTGGCATGGTGTGGCAAACAAAAAGAGAGATTTATACATTGTTCCCACATGACGTCACAACATACAAGTGGCCGCCATTGCTATAGGCAAGCTGTAGGCAGCTGTGTATTCAGGACACTTGAGGGAGTAACTTGTAGGCCTGGAATTGCTCCCTGGTATAAAAGCTGCATGCCAACACAAGATAATGATACACATCTTGGACCCCCATTCCACTGGTGCCAATCAATGCCACTTTGACTGGCTATTATCAGCAATACCGGGACTATGCTGCGAATGCAACAGGAATTGCTCGTGATAAATGGCAGTTCAACGTCAGTTCATCGCCAATAAAACGTCTTTCATTGGCAGGTAATCGGTTGAACACGGCAGTGCAAGCAGCACAACTGGAACATCCTGAATGCCGCGGCAATGCGCCAGGGTCACAACGGGAATGCTGGCCTTTTGACAGGAAAATAACAGCAATAGATCGTCAGGAACCCAATTTTCAGCCGACTCATGCCGTTCTGTGCCGTTTTGTTCGGGAATGCAAAATCGGCACGGATCATCATAATTGACGCTATTACAGCTCCAGTGGAATGGGGGTCATAGTATTGAATTGGTGGCAAAGCTGAAGCTTCATGGTTCAGCTTTTCCTTTGCTAACGAGTATGGATCCACACCTATTACGCCGATTTTCTCAACATATCTCTTTCTATCCTCCACACTTAATGATTCTACATGGTCTTTCTCCTTTTGCCTTTTCATGATTTTGATCACAAGTTGAATCTCACAGCAAAACAGTTTAAAATTCACGGGGGAGATAACCAGCAGTGTGTGTAAACAAGTACAAGTCAAGTCAAGTCAAGTCAAGTCAGCTTTATTTATAAAGCACATTTAAAAGACATCAATTGTCAGCCAAAGTGCTGAACAGAGGGATAAAGTAATCAAATAAAGAAAGAATTAAAATAGATAAGGTAAAAAGCATTACAAAACAGCCATATATACATGCATACAAGCAGACTCTTATACGCACTTGTTTGTACAAGTATATATGTGCACACATATATCTGCATATAAGTATACATAGTACAGCTTGCCAACAAAGATGGCGTTGCTAAGGAGGTCATGTGACAAAAAAAAAAACGTGTCTGTAGGAACTATGTATTGCTGATCACACATCTTTTACAAAGTAAAGTCCAGGAATCACCTAAGACAGCAATCACAGAAAACAAAAGGAGACAAGAGCACACATTATAAGAGGGATAACACAACAATGAACAGACAGGAAACAGGGCATAAATACCCTCAGACTGCTAACTAGAAACAGAAGTGAGAGGGGCAGTTGTTTGAACAATCAGGGAATCAGGGGAGATGAGGACAGGAAGTCAATACAGAGTATGACAGGAGAGATGAATAACTACAAAGTAAAACAGGAAATGCCTACAGAACCAAACAAAATAAGAGACAAGACACCATGCAGGTAGAACACCGGGGAGCCTGGAATAATAAAACAAAGCACAACGAACTCAGGAAACTAAACTACAACTAAAACTTCATAAAAGCTACAATGAACACGCTAAGGAAGACACAAATCAGAAAATAAACACCCTGGGAAAATAACAAAATCCACAAACCAAAACCCAAAAACCTACAGAGGGTGACATTTTGATTTATTTATTTCTCTCTGTCTTTGTTTGTTTCTTTTTTCCTTCATTTACTTATTTATGTTTCTCTCTTCTTTTCTTGGCCATTGTAATCAAGACAAATATATTTTTAATCTCACTTTTGGATATGTAGAAATATGAAAGTTCCACACTATAAAATGCAATCAGAAAAGGGTCAACCCTATTAATGATGGAAGAGGAAACAGCTGTGATCTGGGAAATTAGTGATTTGGTTGTGTACTGTGTCCAAGTCTCAAAAAGTGCGTATATTCATCTAGAAAACAGTTACTACTCAGGCATGATCAAACACAGTCTGCAAAAAAAAAGTTGGTGTAGCTTTCTGCAGCAATCTTTCTCGCTAACGCATAATGCCATAACAGCAGCAGTGCTCTGATTTGCTATATTGAAAATGTCATCGGGAGCAGATGCTGTGCTAATAGCCACTGGATGCTGCACCAGAATATAGCAGCTGGAAACCATGACACTAACTACCACCAGGGAGAAACACCAAGCGATCCACAACCCTGTTGCAGTCGGGTAGCAGTACACAACACTCCATCACAGTTTTTTGGGACAATGCAGTACATAAGCCTCAATTTATACTTGTGGAATAAAGAGGTTTAATGAGGGGTTTTAGTACATCCAGAGCCAAAGAGAAAGTCAGAGTTAGCACTGCTGCGTTTTGAAGAGTAATCAATGCAGCAAAACCAGATATCATATTTGTTATCCCGCTCATTCTTCTTCTTCTTTGGCACCAGTATTACAAGTAAGAAGAAGTAACCATCACCTCAGTCATAGATTTGGGTGTCTACTTGCACTACATACATGTTCACATCTTCACTTAATTTTTAAACTTGTAGTTTTCAATCTGTCACTTGAGACAGTCTACCCTCTGTGAGGCCTTACAAAAGAGGTAAGTTGGCCGTGTACTGGATGACAACCCAGAATAGGTAAGCCTCCCCAAATCCACGTACTTAAACCAAAACAGACCTGTTCATTGCCAAAATTCAAGCAACCAAACTCAGTCTCTTGTCGGTTCAAATGTGGCTAAACTTGATAATTCTCTGCCCAGAGCTGCCCACATCTACACACCCATTAACCTTGCCAAGTCTGGCAAACATTACTGGGCTGGAGCCAGAACACAGCTGAGTGATACTTAGCTGACTCCTTTCTCACAGATGATTCAGTTCAGCTGGGTACCTGGAGCCACAAAAGAATTTACTGTATACCACATTAGTTCCCTGAAATGGTATGAGGCTTTAACGAGTAAAATCAGCGTTACTTTTTAACCTTGGCTGTTATAGCATTTAGTTGTGATAAAAGAAAAGAGAGAAAATAAACACAGATGACCAAGTAAAAAATGCAGACATTATTGCATACTTTCCTTGATGAACTTTTTCCTTAACACTTATTCAAGCTATTATAATGGGTGCAAATATAAAAGTTAGTGTTGCTGCTAAATGAAACATTAGCACTGTCACTTTCTGATGCCCCACTAGGAGCTGTCACTCATCCCAACTCCCCATCTTCCTCTGCCTGCCTGTCAAACAGGAAGAACGCCTTCCCCCCCCCCTCCATCTGTTATCCTCTCCTGTTCTCCAGGAGTGCTGGGAGGTCAGTGGGGGCTGTCCTTGGGCTGGTCATCCCGTTAGAGGCCTATTAACAGTCCCCAGGGTCTCTGCTGGGGTCTACTGGAGAGAAATCCATATCAATACCTGTCTGTTATGCTTGCAACTGTTAGACACAGCCAGGCTGCCTGCCTGGCACGGACTGCACTGCATGGGCCTCCTGTCGAGACACAGAGAAAATGGGGTTTCAATGCAAGCGTGGCACTTGAGTGCAGACCTCCTGTCAGTCCTCCTGTTCCACTGACAGACCTAAGTAGACAATGCACAGTTTGAAAAGGCACACTTCCCAGTCCTGTTGCTGTTTTTAATAGCATCAGTTGTCTCTTTGGATCACATCTGGCTCGCAGAGCTTACAGCATGCCACTTCCTCTAACAAGCTGGGAGGAAGGAAGCTGAAGGTGAGGAGAAAGATATACGAGGATTGTTAGGCTGCTGATAAGCAGCTATTCGCAAATGGCCAATGTGTGGTTAATTTAAGATGCAACATTGATCGCTTACACCAATTTTACAAATCATTTCTCTAATGATTCAATCTCACCTTTGTTTTTGATTTTTTGATCTTTTAATCAATGATAGACCATATGCAAAAATACTAAAGTGAAAAAACACTGAACAGCCAGATCACATAAATGACTAACTCCATAATTTCCTGGAGTTATATGCTCACAGCATTATTATTTCTTAAGCAGGTCAAGTTTGCTTAACATTTGTCAGACAAAAGTGTTTTTTGTGGAGCTTTATTTTGCTGCACGGACTTCATCATCACAGATCATTTTTACAGTTGTCAAAATTAAACCAAAAGGATTCAATGGACACAGGACACAAGCTTTAGTAGTACAAAGTGTTATTTAATGAAGGTTGTGCTGAACAAAGTTAAATATGAATCGTGTGGTGAATGGTGTCCTGAAGATGGTGCTGTACAGGAGTTTGAAAGGGCATGCAACAAGGTGTAGCAGTGAGTCTCTGTGATATCCAGGCAGTGTGGTGTGCTCCAAGGTGGTTGAAAAATTCCGTGCGAATTACAGGTAGTCCCAGCAAAGTCCAGAACGTTTCCACAGGCTCCTTGTTGGACGTGAGAGTGGGTCAGGCAGTTCCAGGGGGGGGTTGAGGCAGGGTTCCAAAACAGCAGACTAGAGGGGAGGCAACAAAATGGAGGTGAGTACAGTTGGGGTGAGAGATGAAACCTAACAGGTGAACACAGGAAGTCTCGAGTCATGAGACGACCTTGCTTACTACACAGAGTGATACTAGCAATCTGGCAATGAGTGGAGAAAAAGAATCAGAGGGGCCAAAGAGGTGTCATGGAGAACAGGTGTGTCTGCTGGACTCCTCCCAAGCTACATCCACTCCTGAAACTAAGCGTAGTTAATCACAAACCACCCACACCTGTCAAGCAAGAAAAATGTAGAGTTCAGTTTGTTTTTTCACATGATTTTTATACAGTTTATGCATCTGATTTCTTTTCAGTCATGAGCAGACTGTCAATGAATGAAACAATAAATGTAACAAAGCTGAAGTTCTTGAAAGTAGGATGGCCAAATAGGGTTTATTTTTCATAGTAGCACACATCAGCACTTTCTTGCTGCTGTTATGCTTCCCCACACACCAGTGACAACATTCTCCCCCACTCATATCAGGTGATGTTGAGGAAAACTGACCTGATTTTAAGCCAAGATTGCTTAATTTATCCAGCTTATCATCATGCAGATTGATTGTCGGATCACTTCTGGGTCATTCTAAAACTATAGAACAATTTATGCTTCACAAATCTTAGGAAGTTAACCCTTTATCTTATCAACTTTTCTTATGTATTCAAAAAAAAAACAAATGATAAACTGTCAACACAATTTATTTGTCCAGCTCAGGCATCTAAGGTACACTTTTTATGAGATATTTTACTCTCCCTGTTACTTTGATTATGATAACAGGGTTGCAAATGAATCAAACAAATAGTTTGTCTTTTTTTGGTAATATTGGTAACAGGGTTGCATTAGTCACAGTAACACACTCAGTCTAGCCAGAAAAGATTAGAAAATTACGAAACACATCAGAGGACTTACCTTTGGTCTGCCCATAATGTTAGCACATGGTGTGATGATGGGAATTCCTTTTCGTCATGTCACAGTTTTTTCTCTTCCTGTGCCAGGCAAAATAGGTTTCAGTAACAGGGTTGTGCATATATCGTGGGACACAACTTGCTGTGCATAACTGCTAATATTTAAAAATTGTTGATGTTAAATAAATAGGTCCAACAATTTTAAAGCAATAGCAACTCCTTCTACTGCAACAATTTTTGCACCTTTCATTTCCTCTATTTAGTTTTTTTTTTTAAGCAGTGGCTGATAAACAGGAAAAAGCTAAAAGAGTCAGAGTTATTCTTGTATCATGCAGGAGTAAAAAAAAGACAAATCTTTACAGCAGTAGTAACCACATGGTGACATTGTGTGTTTAATTAAAGGCACTTTAATAGCCTAATTTGTAATAATATCTTTACTACAGCATAAAAAATTGCTCCCAATCATATGCCTCCAAATGGACCCGCCAAGACCAATCAGGGCCTTTCTCCTTCTAATCCATCATATCAGTAGGAAGTTTAAAACAAACATGTCGTGTGTGTCCATCTGTCTTGATGTTAGCAGTGAATAGAGGTCTGTTTCCTCATTAGCAGCTTATTAACAGGCAGGGCTCAGCAGAGAGCACTTTCCCTGGAGGACAGGGGCCCTGGGGGAGGGCATTTGAATGGCACAGAGGGCTTTGTTTCTGGTTCTGGCCTCTCAGACCAGCCCCCTGTCCAAGCCTGCCCAGGGGAGGCTGTGTTATGCATGGAGGGGATAAGAGGAGCCAGAGGAGAGGGATGGCGAGAGGAGGAGAAGGAAGGATGGAGAGGGGAGGAGATGGAGAAGGAGAGTTGACTGGAGGTCATCCATCAATCCAACTGTCAATTTTCCCACCTCCTGTGGAGACTGCGCAGAAAGGAAGGAGATTAAATACGGCAGCACAAAATCAGATCCTTATATGTTAAATACTTTACTCACCAAATGGAGGAAACTTTCATTCTGATTTCTCATCTAACAGAGCTCTCTGTATTAGTTTTATCCAGGCGGAGTCCATTTATTATATAAAGTGCTGCACTAGCTTTTATAATGCAATAACTTTCCAGTTCAAAATTTCTTTCATGTCTTCCTAAAAAAACAACAACTTTAAATCATGTGATCCAGGACTTACATGAAGCTCTGGATAAAAAAATTCTTTTCAAGCACAGAAAAACTACAGGCCTATGGAGGCATCACTGTATTGCATCCATTGCTGTTGCAAAATAATGTAATTGTATCTCGATGTGCTTTTGTCTACATTTTTACACTATGCTGTACAAATTTATAAAGATTCAAATCCCATTATTTTTGCATAAACAAAAATAATGAAGCATTTTTTTAAACACAGTGAGGCATTGCTACTACAATTATGTTCTAAAGCGTTTCATCTATGAAGTATACTTGTGCCTCAGATTAAGTTTGTTGCTTCGATTGTTAAAAATATGGAGTCAAAATAGGTGGAAAATTTGCATGGAAATTAAAGAGATAATGTTAAATATTAGATTTAGGTTATCAGCTGGGAGAGAACCAGAATGGAGGGATGGATTTTTGGGTGTGAGGAGGAAGATAAGGGTTAAATGAATGGCTTTTACTGTGTCTTTAAACCAGCATGAACAGTTTTCAGAAACAGACAATATAATTTTTGTAACAGTTGCAATGGAATTGTTGCTGCTGCCAGACTTGGTTTCTGGCTTGCTGCTAAAAAGTTGGAGGTAAATAAGTTGGTTATAAAAGCTGAAGGGAGTTAGCAAATTTAAAATAACTACACAGGAGATTTTTTATCTTGAAAGTCTGATACCTTGCAGCATGCTGATAAAGTCCTGCAACTAACTCTGGGCTTTTATTTAGAAAATCTAAGAATTTGGCACAGATTTTAGAGGAATGTTGTTCTATTCTTATCTAATATAGGATTCCAGTTGCTAAAAAGTCCTGGGCCTTGTTTGTCATATTTTGCATTTCATGACTCGACAAATGTTTCCAGTTGGGGAAAAGTCTGGACTGCAGGCACACCAGACCGGCACTCGGACTCCTCTACTATAAAGTCATGCTATTGCAATAGCTGCATTATGTGGCTTAGCATTGTCTTGCTGAACGATGCAAGCCCTTCCCTGAAAATGGCATTTTTCAGTTCTTCTTCTTTGGCATGATGGTGAAGTTGATACTGCTACGGTGATGTTGATACTGCCAATAGGCTACAACAGACTATGCATAAGTTGTGAATACCGGGAACACACTAAGCATTCTTTGTTATAAGGTATCTATAAGTTATCGAAATGTTCTATACAAGTTACCAATATGTTATGTATACATCCATAGTGTTTAAAAAAAAACACGTTAGTCCTGGGTATGCCAGCATTTTATAGAAATTTTGATGTGTTAGCATACGCTGGTTAAATTGTCAAGGTGTGACAGGACCCTTACCAACTCCCTTCAGAGAGCAGCACAAGCTGGCTCTAACAAGGACAGAAAATGTAGTGGGAGGCTCCAATGCACAACTGTACAAGAAGACAAATATCTGAGTGTGTAGTTTAAGACAACGATTCCTCACAGGTCGTCAACTGGCAGCTGCACTAAATAGTACCCGTCACACATCAGTGTCAGCATCAACAGTGAAGAAGCGACTTCATGGCAGAATTGCCAAGAAAAAGCCATATCTCAGACTGGCCAATAAAAAGAAATGACTGAGATGGGCAAAAGAGCACAGACACTGGACACTGGGAGAAGGTGTTGTGGACAGATGAGTCCAAGTTTCTTCTTCTTCTTCTGTTAGGTCTTCGGATCTAACAGAAAAACATTTGTGAGATGCAGAACAAATGAAAAGATGCAAGAACAGTGTTTAATACCATCAGTCAAGCATGGTG
>VUQH01089162.1:554-11328 GCA_015106775.1 Etroplus canarensis | reverse complement strand
AAGGCGTTGTGGACAGATGAGTCCAAGTTTGAGGTCTTCGGATCAAACAGAAAAACATTTGTGAGATGCAGAACAAATGAAAAGATGCAAGAACAGTGTTTAATACCATCAGTCAAGCATGGTGGAGGCAGCGTGATGATCTGGGGGCGCTTTGAAGGTGGTAAAAAAGGAGATTTGTACAGAGTGAGAGGGACCTTGATGAAGGAAAGCAATCACAAGATTTTACAACGCTAACCCTGTGGACAGCATTTGATTGGGACCAGTTTCATCCTCCAATAGGAAAATGACCCAAAACACACCTCCAAAATATGTCAGCAATATTTAAAAAACAAGCAGTCAGCCAGAATGCTGACTGTGGTGGAGTGGCCAGCATAGTCTGTGAATCTGAACCCTATTGAGCTATAGTGGGAGCAGCTTGACCGTATGCTACGGAGGAAGAGTCCATCAAGCCAATCCATCTTGTGGGAGATGCACCAGAAAGTATGAGGTGAAATCTCATCAGATTATTTTGAAAAACTGACAGCTAGAATGCCTAAGCTCTGCAAGGCTGTAATTGCTTCAAAAGGTGTTTTTTGTTTGTTTGTTTGTTTGTTTTTATCTTTTTGATGAAGGCAATGATTGAAGAACAGATTCATCATTTCCCTCATTCATTATTTCTATCTCTGACAATTTCAGCATGCCTGGTTCATTTGCTATATTTCCTTTTCAGACTAATTTCATCTGTGTTTTCATGCAAGACAAGAGAATTTCCAAGTAATCCCAAACTTTTGAGCGGTAGTGTACTTGTCTCACTTTCAACATTTGATATCTTTTCTATGTTCTTTTGTGAATAAAATATTGGTTTTATCAGATTTGAAAATTATTGCATTGTGTTTTTATTTGTATTATACAATGTCTTGATGTTTTTGGAATTGGGGTTATAAAATAATTAAAGTTCATCTCTCAGTCATTACTACCATGAGTTTACAGCTCCTTACACAAATTTTATATTTTGTTCTGTTCTTATGTCATTTAGTTTGTTGAGGCACCTTAACTCAGTAATACCACTTTTAAAAGAGAATTAGGCTTAATCTCTGCTATTTGTCTCCTGATCTGAATAACACATCTGTTCAGTGTGTGTTCGTGCCAGCACAGACATGTGTTGACCTCAGACCAGAGCTGGATGGTGCAGGTCTCAAGGTATTTGTTGGGTTTGTACCAGCGATCAGGACCACAGGGTTCAGGTCTCTGTTGACCACACCCGTGCAGCGACCATCTGTCAAGCGAGCAATATATACTGTACATGTAAGAACACTGATGAATACATATGGTGCGACAATAGACACTCACACAAAAGCACACAGGAGCACATATGTTCATACACACTAACATATTCAAGTTTAGAGACTCACATGGGCAGCTTCCCAAGACACACACGCTTTAACAAGGAAAACACCATATTCCACCAGTTAACCATCTAATTATACAGTTATCCTCCTATTTACAGTACTGTAGAAGTGAAAGGCAGATGACACAAGCTGTCATTTCCTCACCATGCTTCGCAGAGCTCTGCGAGGCAGCTGGTTAGCAGAGGGCCTGAGTAGGAGGAGGTAACTGGCAACAGCTGTTGGAATGAATGTGAGTAGTTAAACACAAGTCCTCCAGAGGCTCGGTATTTGGAGCGTTCACCTGAAGCTTTATATTCCTGCGCGAGGCAGAAAACAAGATGAAAATGAGAGATGTGGGAGTAAATGATGGCACAGAAACAAGTCCTCCAAATTAAAAGACAAAAAATTTTCAGCTGAACTTTCAAACCACAAATTGCAGTGTTTTCTGATCTGATGATTCAGAAGGCATGAAAGGGTGTGGTTTAAGGTAACAGATCCCTTGGTTCGGATTAAGGACATCATGGTTTGTTATCTTTATTAATTGCAGTGCTAGACAATATTACTGGGTTCTCTTTGGGTACTAAGGCTTCCTCCCACAGTCCTAAAACTGCAGACTAATTTGTGATTCTATTTATTGATGATTAATGGATCACAAATGATTGAATTTAATGGTAACTGAATTTAACTGACAATTCTAAATTAGTCATGGGTATGAATTTGAGAGTGAAAGGCTGTCTGTAATAGACTGGAAAACTGCTCAAGGTGTACCCTGGCCTTGCACCGTGACAACTGGGATAGCCTTCAGCCCCCTGCAACCCTGCGATGAAAGAGGATACATGAGTCCAGTATTGTTTTCATTTTATTACCGTTCTATAATACTTGTTTTGGAATTCCAGTCACTGTTCTAGTGCTAATTTTGAGTCTTTGGTTTATATTTAACTTGTTTCATTTTTGAGTTTGTTACAATCCCCTGTCTTTCTTTGCAAATTTTGGTTAAATATTCCAGGGGGTGTATAGCCTACTGTATGTTTACTATGAATGTACTGACTTTGTGTCATTTCATAGGAAATTGGTGGTATTTCCTCCATCGCAAACCAGCAACAATCTATTTCCATTTGTTGGCTGAAAGCTAGCTATTACAATTTTGGAGCTGCAGTATCAGTGTCATAGACCTTTTACATGTTTCCAGGTTTTTCCACTGGCTAATAGCTCTCTGGGAATCTACCTTGTTGGTCAGAGCATACTATTTTATGCCTTTCAAGCTGTGTTATCTTTAGAATTTTTCATAGACTCAACAAATTATCATTATTATTATTATTATTATTATGGTTTTGTAACATCCTGCTGTGCCTGAAGATGCCTGATTTAAAAATTGATTCTTTGCTAAGTTGTCTGTTACATGGAGACACAATCCTGGGGCATCCCATGTGTTAGATGCCTTTTTTTGTGGTTGAACGATTCTTAAGTCAGTGTTAAGTGGCTTACTTTGAAATTAAAATTTAAAAAAAAAGTATGGATTAAGCATTCGCCTCACAAGCGAAAAGTTCCTGGTTTGATTCCAGGTGGGGACACAAGTACCTCTCAACATGGAGGGTTGCGTCAGGAAGGGTGTCCAGTGTAAAAACCTCTGCCAAGATTATCAGTGCTGATTATTCTGCTGTAGCGACCCCTTGAGGAGAATAAAAGGGAGCAGGAAAAAGGTGCACAGGTCTAGACTAAAATGAGTGAAAAAGCAGCCAGTGTCCAAAAGAAGTTTGAAAGACCTTCAGAAAGCCTAGAGAACTATTGCTTAGCACCACCTTAAAAATTCAAGCAAGTCTGGCACCTTGGAAGTAAAATATAAAGAAATGAGGAGAGGTTCAAGACTTTTGCACTGCACTGTAAGTCCTTTATCAGCATAATGAGCAGATAGGGGAAAAAAATCTAATTATTTTTAACTGGAAGTAGTTCAAAATCTTTTAAATTACTTTTTTGGTATACTGCGAAGGACCTGAATAACAGATTACTTTTTGCAAAACTACAAAAATAATATGAATACTCTAACACATGCTTAGTTATGTGTTACATCCAACTCAAAAACTATAGTTAAGAAATGTCTGCAGCCATGGAAAGAATGAGCTGCAGTCCCATCCATCCACCTCTACTCCCTCCCTCTGTAAACACCTGACTTCCTTCCTTGCTGTGCTGGAAGAGTATGCCATCATTTTAATGAGATGGTGCTTATATAGCACTTTTCTACTCTAACCGAGCACTCAAAGCAACTTTTTATCACGAGCCTCATTTACACAGTGATTTTTATTCTGTACCTCAAATGCTTTCTAACTTCCATGCACACACTTTGGGTTTCAGTATCTTGCACAAAACACTTTGGCACATGGGCTGGAGGAGCCAGGGATTGAACTGCTGACTTCTCCATTAGTGGGCAACCTGCTCTACTTCCTGAGCCCCAGCTGCCAGCTGATGTAAACAGATGTCTGACCTTTACACAGGAAATAAGGTAAAACATTTTATATTCAAAAAATAAATTTTTCCCAATTTTTCCTTTTTGTTTCTCCTTACTTGATATTCTATGCCTCCCTGTAACCACTCTCCTCCTCCTCCTACTCTGCTGTGGCCACCCTTCCCTTCCCAGCCTGCTTTGCGGTCCTGGAGGCGCCAGCCGCACCCTGTCCCGTGCAGTCTCCTGCCGTCCTGCTGAAGACCGTGAAATCGGCATGATTAATAATTATAATTATTGGCAAACGTGCCAGCTGCTCTGTGGCAATGGGCACCCCTGATTTATGGTTCTGTAAACGCAAACAGTCATTGTCCATATTCAGAGAAGAAAGGAGGGAAGGCAGGAGGGGACACCAAGGCAGACGGGGAGTTTTGGATGCCTGCCCTCAAAATATGATTTTATCTTCGGAAGTCAGCAGCCCTGTCCTGCAGGCATTGTCCTGCGTGCCTCCCTCCTTGCTTCCAACCATTCGTCTCTTGTTCTGCCCATATTCCTCACCTAGTCTGTGCTCCATGGAGCATTGCTTTTTGATCTCAGTGGGCTTCAAAGGAGTCTGGGGCCACAGGGTTTCAAGCATTGTGCCTGCAGACTGTGGCTTTATGGAAAAGCCTATCGTTAGCATTGTATTATCACAATCCAAACCCATAGTGCTGAGGTGTTTGTACACTAAGCTGTGCACATTGATTAAAGACAATTAATGACTTAGAAGAAAGTAAAACTAGCTGGCTGAGACAAATCATCAATTATCTGGGCATAATATATCTGGAAAACAATCAAGAGTCTGTCACAAAGTAGACAAGAATTTTGCTGCCTTATTTGTTTTTCCTGCTTGTGCGAGTGTGTTTGTGTTTCTTTGCTCTGACTGATGGAGCAGCACAGTCTGTTCACTGGGCTCTGGGGGTCTGCTGATGTGTCTATCACTGACAGAACGCGACTATGGATTACTTCGCTCATTAATCACCATCAAAGTGGCAGCTTACACACACTCACTTGTGTATCCCATACATGCAGTATTACGAGCTCACACAAGTATGCCTACATGCAAACACACGCACAAAAATCTCTCCACACACAGGCAGAGTGGTTGTGACAGCTACTGGCCACCAACCTGTCCGCAGCCTAATCTCATTAGGGTCCTTCTGGCATCTGGACCTGTTCTGCTGAGGGATGGCCTATGATGGAGTGAAGAAGACAAGGCATTCAAGCGTATAATGGATGTCTAAATCATCCGGCCTCAGCCAGCGGGTCCTCAATGCTTTCATTTGATGCCCTGGAAGCATGCTTTGGAAGTTCTTAAAGGATAAAGGGGAAAAGAAAGCTAACACATAAAAGTCTGCAATGCTTGAATACTAGTTGGTTAAAAAAGACAGCAGCCACTTGGCAAAAGCAACTACATGTAAATAGGGTGTGGTGGCACAGTGACACTCATCACACCTGTCTGCCACTCTCCAGTCTGCTGCAGGCCTGTCCTGTCCTGTCTGGTCCTGGAGTGCAGTGTTGTACCTGTCAGTGTTGTGCAGATGGGCTCCAGCTCCCTCAGGTACCTGGGCTAAATACCCGTCATTAATCACCACATAAAGCTTCCCCAGCGGGAGATGCCCCAGGTTAGACTACATCAAGAAATAAATTGGCTGAAAAATGGCTCTGGACGAAGGCTCTATCCCAGGAGAGGAAGGGGAGGAGAGCAGTGCAGAGGAGAGAAGAGGAGAGAAGAGTCTGAAAACAGCCTTCTGACTCCCGCTAAGTGATCTGTCAGTGAGCTAAGCGACACCATCATTCACTCGGCCCCTATCGTGTTCCCGTGGTGCTGACAATCTCGGCTGTTTGCTTTCAGATTTGTACACATTCATCTTCTTTATTTGCCAAAGCGTCTTTATGCTTATAAAGAAGGCTGAGTGCTAATGCTTCAAGTGTGGGAGACCTTCAGGTCCATCAGTCTTTGAATAAACATTTCAAGATAAGGTAAAAAGAAAACATGACATTCAGAAGACTCAGAGAAAATAAAACATGCTTTAGGCTTTAAACTCAGAGGTCAATACAGGAGTCTCAGCTTATTCTACTTTATATTTTTTTCTGACTTCCAAATCTTTTCAGAGCTTTTTATTTTGTAGATTGAGATGGCAACCCCCTTGAATTAATCCATAATCTTCCCATCACCCACCCTGAGGTCATGACCCAGTCTTGAAACAACGTTGCTGTAGGGCTCACACTGATTTAGGGGCCAATAATGAGTGAAAACCTCAATTAGGGCACTGTTCTCATCTAAACAGGGTCCTGTCTGCAGTTAATCAGTCAGTCAATCACAATGTGGACACACAACACGTGTTACTGATTAAATGCAATAAAATAAAATAAAATACTTCTGGTGTGTGTTAAAAACTGTAATGAATTTTTTAAAAGAATGCTAAAATAAAATTAATGAAAGCAGAGATAAGGTCAAGGACATGTTGGAGTCCAGTGGCCCGGACCTGCCCACCTTGGAACAGCATGTCTGTGGCTGTCCAGTCCTATGATTAATGACTAGATGGATTCCCCTGGTCAGTCACAGACCCACTGCTCAGTGACACTGGTCCACTTTTCACTTTATCCTGCAGCACCTCGGGGCCTCGCGGAGCCTTCAGTGGTGGGCTGCACCCTGCGGATATAGCCATGCATCTGACAAATTTAACATATAATGACAGATATTAGATCAAAACTCTTAACCTTTATCTACTTAAGACCAACAAATAGAACAAACAGATTTTTTATGTGTTTACCTGCTTGTTTTATTATTAAATGACACTTTTTTCATGAAGGTTTAATGTAACAGTAAGTGATTAACATAAATAAGTATACTAAGTTAAAATACTTTTAGCTCAGTAACTTTAAAATATTAAATTAGTTAAATAAAACTTTTTAAAAATGTTGTTCCTAAAGTTTTATTTAAGAACATCTTTGCAGTAGAAGAATGTTTTTGGTCTAAATCAGCTTGCTTTTTTTATATTAAAAAATATAGCATTTATTGTTTCTTTCAAGATCGAGTTGATTTAAATATTTAAATGAAACAAAGGCTGAAGATGTCTTAATAGAGTAATTTCTGTAAGTTTTGGGAGAATTATACTTTTACACTTTTTGTGATTTTACCTCTGTACACCGCCACAGTAAATTTTAAACCAAAAAGCCAAAATGTGATTAAATTGCAGACTTTCATCTTTAATTAAAGAGGTTTGAGAAAATTGCTGCACTGGCTGCTGAGGTATTTTTTATGTGTAGTCCTCCATTTTTGGAGTCTCAAAAGTAATGTCACAACTAACATGATTTTAAATGCAAATATTGTTTTTAATACTGTTTAATATTGTTTTTAATACTTAGACAAAAATCCTTTGCAAGCATTGCCAAATGTTGTGTTTCCTCTCTTGAGATGGTCTGCCAGGCCTTTAATGCAGCTGTCTTCAGTTGCTTCTTGTTTGTGTGTCTCTCTCTCTTCATTTTTGTCTTCAGTAACTGAAAAGCTGCTCTATTTGGTTGAGATGAAGTGATTGACTTGGCCAGAATATCCCATTCTTTTCCTTGACAAATACTTGTGTTGCTTTTGCAGTATGACTTGATAATCCATTTGAACTAGGATGTACCCTATGTACCCTCCAATCAGTTTTGCAGCATTTGGCTGAATCTAATCAGAGTATAGCCCTGTGCACTTCAGAATTCATCCTGTTACTTCTATCAGCACTCACATCATCAGTAATCACTAGTGACATGGTTCCACTGGCAGCCATACATGCCCATGCCATAACATTGCTTTTGCCATGTTTGACAGAGGTTGTGGTACGCCTTATATCATGAGCTGTTCCTTTCCTTCTCCATACTTTTTTCTTCCCATCATTGTTGCACAAGTTTAATCATGGTCTCATCTGTCCACATAGTTATTTTCCAGAACTGAGTAGGCTCTTGTAGATGTTTTCTGGAAAAAGCTAATCTGGTCTATCTGTTTTTGAGTATAACCAGTGGTTTGCACCTTGTTGTAAACCCTCCGTATTTACATTCATGAAGGCATCTCTTGATTGTAGACTTTGACAACGATGCACCTACCTTCTTGAGAGTGTTCTTGACTTGGCCAGATGTTATAAAGATGTTTTTATTAACTAAGGAAAGAATTCTGTGATCCTTCACTTTAGTTGCTCTCTGTGGCTTTCTAGACTTTTTGTTGTTGCTGAGCTGGTTAGTGTTTTCTTTCTTTTTAAAATAATTTTTAAAGTGTTCTTTTTTCTTCATATTGTTGTTTTGGACACTTGAGTTTGTTGCTGTCTCTCTGATAGGTTTGATTGATTTTTGATTTGATTTTGATTTTAACAATAGCCTCCCTCACTTGCGTCAACAACTCATATTGAGAGCTTCAATCAACAGCTATCAATGCAAGTTCAACACTTGGAATCAACTCGAAATCTTTTGTTCTTCTGCTTGGTTTGTCATGGAATATCGAGAGAACAGGTCTCACCTGGCCATCAAACTCTTTCATAGCTTTTACACCTCTGAACTATATACTATGTATAAAAATGGCTGTAATTCCTAAATAGTTAATGCAATTATTTTTTAAACCACTTGAATTTAAGCTGAAAGTTTGCACTTCAATCACATTTTGACTGTTTGATTTAAAATCCATTGTGGTGGTAAACAGAAGCAAAATGACAAAAAATGTGTCATTGTCCCAAAAGTTATGGACCAAACTGTTTGATTAATGTTTTTGCTGGGTGAACAAGCCAAAGCATTGTTAAAATCATCAAGAGCCAAAACTGGTACTTCGCATCTATGTGTTAGTGATGAGGATAATGTAATACATTGTATGAAACACTGTGACTGTGCCCTCACTCATGCTGGCTCCACGTGCTGCGCTGTGGGTGCCTACTACTTGGAAAGGGTTAAATTCATAGAATGGATTCCCCTGTGGGCATCAATAAAGGATAACTTAACTTAAACTCTCTAAGCATATCTTACAATTCTGCATACTAATTCTGCAAATAAAATGGATGGAATTTCTTTATTTTGAATTTCTTGAAATTTTAAGCAAACTTTTATGTTTGCAAAAGGAGAAATTATAATCTGACAAACACTTGATTTGTTTTAATACATTAAGTCAACTTCTTAATAATTACTGATATAATAGCTTATATTATAATTTATATAGTGTTCATACATGCTAAATTATTTAAATTATGCAAATCAAATCCAATACATATAAATTCAGCTGAGATCCTACCATATGTCACTGCTGACTTTGAGCTGAAACAGTCTTTACCTCAGCATCTCTGCACATCCCATCGCAACACTCGCTTAAAAGCAATAGCAGAGAACCACAGGCCATTATGTATTTTAAAAAGAAGGGCATGGTGAGCGGCCAGGTTATGCTCCTCTATTCTTCTTATTCTTCCCTCACCAGAGTGGTCGGTGTCAGTAGGAGATGGCGGGACAATGGAGGTGATCTCTCTGATCTCAGTGCTTCTATTGTGGCTCGTCATATTATTAATGTTCATCTCTGAGAAAAGCCACGGCCTCTGCCTCGCTGCTTCTGCATCGCTCTGTCATTTTCTCTGCTGGACTCTCTCTCTTCTCAGTGTTGCACCATGCAGCTTCGATGCTGTATTCTCTTTTTCAAATATATGCGCGTGCACAGAGGAAATGTAAGACATTGTCACGGTTTCATTATCCGACTCAGTTCAGTTTGAAAAATATCCCTTTTTTAGCCTCATTTGTGATGTTGAGAAGATTTCTTCAAATCAAACTTATATTCCCTCTCTTTCCTAAAGTCTTTTGCCCTGTTATGCAAAAAATTGGAACACTTTGAAGGCATGTTGGCCGCTCTTCTTTCAAAGCTGTCAGTCATTTATCAGTGGTGTCGTGGCTTGCCCATGCCTTGCTGTGCAGTGTTTGGGGTCAGGTCTCCTTCACTGTGGACTCAGAGTAATTATTAACCTACTGGGATTGTCCAGGAGCCCTGTGGTCATCTGGGACTGCAGAGTGTCAATCGGCAAAGGTCATGACAAGGCAGCAGAGTAATGAACAAGGAGATGGAGAAAGAAAACACACCGAGGGAGACTAATTAATTAAACTCAAAAATGAGGCCCATTTTGTGACAAGAACCTCCTTTTGCCGTGCAAACATTTAAAGGGATATATTTAGTTATAGTCTACTTTCTTTTTAGAGTTGAAAAGATCCCACAAAAAGAGTAAAGTCTTTAGTGTTTGGTAAACTATTCCTGGACAACATGCTGCTGTACTGTGATTACTTACTCCAGTATTTAATGACCTAAAACAGTGACTTCCAAAGTGTGGGCCGCAGCCCTTTGGTGGGCTGTGAAGGTACTGCAAATCATGTAGATAAAACACAATTCTTGATTTTGTAATTTAGCTTAAAAATGCCATTAATTATTTACATTTAAAAAAGAAACAACAAATAAAAGCTATGTGATATATAAAATTACAACTACTGTTCATTTTCTGACCTGTTTAACTCATTGACTGCAGTAAAGAACTGGAGCAGTGGCTATCAGGTGCCATAAATAACGTGCTTAATATAGAATCAACATCAAACACCCAGAGGGTCAGAATGACACAAAGAGGGAAAGGCTTCATCTTAGACTGGTCTGATGTTCATAGATGAGATTAAAGATTTGTTTGGGCTGCAGAAGACTTTCATATTTTTAAACAGGCTGGGGCGTTCAAATGTTTCGGAATAAATGATTGTAATTTTTGGAGTTTCTGAGCTTTTGGAGTCTGATAGCAGTTTGACTTCTCCCTGCTAGACCAGTACACCAGTACAGAGACAAATATATCCAAGTATTTTTATTATTTTTCGGACAGATAAACACACAAACATACAATGTTGCCACCCCGTCCCTCCCCAAGATACCAGACCTTACAAGCATTATTGTTAATTA
>VUQH01089156.1:0-22261 GCA_015106775.1 Etroplus canarensis | reverse complement strand
GGTGCTGGGGTTTTTTTTTTTTTTTACTGATGATGTAACAGTAGAATGAGCGGGGGGGGGTTAGTCACCAGATCCTAACCCCCCCACTGAAGGAATGAAGGAAGATAACCCACAAAGCAGACAACTACAATATGCTGTCCTAAACACCTAGAAAGGCATAACCAGTGAAGATAGAAGAAATCTGGTGGAGTCTATGGGTCATAGACTGAGCAAGGGATAAGCAAACAAATACTAAGTATTTTTGATTTTAATTTAGTTGAAAACATTCTGCTTCACTACTTTTGCTCACATGAAAAACTGGGTGGTTTGATAAAAATGTTTTGTACTGCAACTAACTTTCCTTCAGCTGCTCTCTTGTATTGTCCTGAAGGGGTCGCCACAGCAGATTAATCCACATTGGTAATATGGCAGAGGTTTTATGCTGGATGCCCTTCCTGACACAACCTTCCATGGTGAGAGGGGCTCGTGTCCCCACCTGGACTCAAACCAGGAACCTTTCTAATAAGGCGACTGTAAACCACTACACTGCGGGGCCACAAAAAGAATCAAAAAGAATACAGGAAAGAAAAGGTTAGAATTCCAGATCTCACTCTGGCCAAGTAATGGGGTAAGGAAACTTGCACTTAATGCTGAAATATGCTCCACCAGAGAGCCCACGGTGGTTCACATTGGCCTAGAGGTGTGACTCTGTGACATTCCGGTGGGAATTTACAAAATAGCCCCAGGCTTAAAGGGCTAAAGAAAATAAATCCATTCCACTTACACAAGCATATTATTAAAATGTCCACCTAATGCGTAATGTCCTGTGAATTTGCAGGGCTGGATAGCTGACAAAGTCTACTGCACAATGTACTCGAAACATATTTATCAGTGTCTGACTGCACACAACAGCAAATTTCAGAATGCGGTAAAGGAGATACTAGCTGTTCATTAAAATTACAAATGACGGATAAAGGAAGTGGCACGCTCTGGCTGTGAATTATGAAGCCAACGTGAAGGACCCACGTCTACTCAAAGCAGCCACGCTCCCAACAAAACAAGATTAATCCAACACAGACAGTTTAACTGGGTGTTGTGAACTGGGGGATATAGAAGGTGAACACACTGCTGTTACAATACCAGGTTTTTCTAATGTCAAAAAAATGAGACCACAATAAATCATTTCTAAACCCTTCCCACCTTTAATGTGAACCTATAACCTGCACAATTCAACGGGAAAAGAAACAGATTGGAAAGCAACAAAAATATAAAAAATAAAAACATTTCAATAAATTGGTTGCATAAGTGTGCACACCCTAAATCTAATACTTCGTTAAAGCGCATTTGGTTAAATTACAGCATTCAGTCTTTTTGGGTAGGAGTCTAGCAGCGTGATACATCTTGACTTCACTCTTCCTTGCAAAGCTCTCCAAATCTGTCAGATTGTGAGGGCGTCTCTTGTGCACAGCCCTCTTCAGGTCACCTCACAGATTTTCAGTTGGATTTAGGTCTGGGCTCTGGCCGGGCCACTCCAAAACTCTCATTTTCTTCTGGTGAAGCGTGGGGTCATTGTGGTGCTCAGAGGTAAAATTCCTCTTCAGCTCCAGCTTTCAAGCAGACGTCTGAAGGTTTGGGGCCAAAATTGACTCATATTTGGAGCTGTTCATAAGTCCCTCCACCTTGACTGAAGCCCCAGTTCAACCTGAAGAAAAACAACACAAAGCATGATACTGCCACCACCATGCTTCACTGTGGGTACAGTGTTCTTCTCTGATCTGCAGTGTTGTTTTTGTGCCAGACATACCCTTTGGAACTATGGCCAAAAAGTTCAACCTTGGTTTCATTAGACAGTAACACATTTTCCCACATGCTTCTGGGAGACAGCTTTTCTTTGTAAGAAAAGGCTTCTGTCTTGCAGCTCTACCCCATAGTCCAGACATATGGAGAACACAGGATTGTTGTCACGTGTTCGACACAAACACTACTTGCCAGAAATTCCTACAGCTCCTCCAGTGATGCTGCAGGCCTCTTGGCAGCCTTTCCTGACCAGTTTTCATCTCATCTTCTCATCAGTTTTGCAGGGACATCCAGTTCTCAGTAACGTCACTGTGGTTCCATATGTTCTCCACTTCTTTGTAACTGTCTTCACTGTGTTCCATGGTACATGTAATGCCATGGGATCTTTTTGTACCCTTCTCCTGACTGATACCTTTGAACAGCAAGATCCGTTTGATGCTTTGTCAGCTCTCTGTGAACCACGGCTTTTACTGTAGGATGGAACTGAGTAACTGTCAGGAAAAACCTACGAGGGCAGCAAAAGAATATCAGTGGACATTTCTGTAATTTTTTTTTTTTTTTTTTGGCCTTTCCACTCAGGTTTTTCAAAAGCAGATTGAAAATACGCATGAAAACAAGCGGACGCAAATGCACCTTGCGACAGCTTTTATGCACAGCAGCAGATGCGTGCATATGCAGACGTACCCAATCTGATGAGAATCACGGCGCTGGTAGTTTAAATCTGACAACGGCATAAATGAATATGAAGGGATGAAATAGGATTAGCCTCTTTGCTATTGATTAGCTGGCCGTGTAATAATTAAAGCGGGCTGAGCCGCAGGGCTGCTGCAGTGCATGTGTGTGTGTGTGTGTGTGTGTGTGTGTGTGTGTATACGCGGTGTGATGAATGCCAAGGTCCCCAAACTCAAGATCGTTCCACTCAGCACAATCACAACCACCGCTCCTCCTGCCAGCTCCGCTACAGAGCAACCGCCGCATGGTCACGCAAGACCGGGTTTACTGTGTGAGCCCGCGTGAGATGCTGTAACCCAGTGAGCCCAGCGCATTTTTGTGCCAGCGTGTTTCCTACTTTCTAAATTTTGGTCATCTTTAAAAGTATCAAATATGAATGCTAGGATGTGCTTATAGTCCACACACACGCAGAGGCCCTGTATGTGTGTGTGTGTGTGTGTGTGGGTGTGTGTTGTATGTACACCACTGAGGAGTTAGACCTCTATCTCCCTGCAGCGTAATCTCTTGATTTGTGGGATTGACCCCTCTTAATTCAATGGAAGAGAATCGCTGTGACAGCAACACTGAATGGATTTTCAATGCACTGCACCTGCTCTAATAAGTTTAAGGATAACCTCCTGCTTCCCGCCGCACACACGCACAGGAGCAGACCGAGCGGGGAGGGACAGATCACACGAGCACATATTGTACAAACTGAATGAAGTCATCGGATTGAATCAGCCGATTGAATTCCTCCATTCTATCCTCTTGCCTTTCCCACTCTCCGTAAATGTGTCTCTTCAGTCTGGTGCTCCTGATCAATGTCCTCTCTATGGGCTCTGTCTCAGCGGGCTCATCCCAGGACAGCTTCATTAGGAGTCTGTTGCCAGATCTCACTCGAGCTGCGCTGACAATAAAGCCTGTTAAACCTCTGATCCATCAGTCTGATACCTGGCTGTCAAATAGCTTACGTTTTACATTTAAGAAAGTTGGCTGACACTCTGATCCGCAATTGGAGAGAGTGTCCCGCTCAGGGAGGGCGCTTGAACATGGCTGCCGATGTGCTTGTGTGAGGCTCAAACCTGCAACCTTTTGTTTTTTTCTTTCGCCCGGTCACTGTGAGACTCACCGGCTGCAGCCAAGCGACGCTGCCCTCGTGCAGCGCGTGATGTGTGGCCGACCGGCTGGTGGTGAGTGAGGTCAGGGAGAGTCTCACCTCTAGATCGGACAGAGGAGAAAGGAGGTGAAGGAGGAATGAAGGAGAGCGGCTCGGTGAACAGGCAGGGTTGTGCGGATGTCTTTGAAACATACAATTCTTGTACTGTTTTTTAACACACTGAAATATAAAAGTAAACAGTAAAAGTGTACTACAGTATGGAAAACAAAGAGAAAAACCTCTTTTTTACACTCATTTGCATTCGGAAGTCACTCCTGTTCAACTGCTCATTAAGCAGCCAATCACATGGCAGCAACTCAGTGCATTTAGGAATGTGGACATGGTCGTGTCCTACAGGGTCACCAAAGTAGAAGATTAGAAAAGCATTGCCTGGTCTGATGAGTCTTGATTTCTGCTGCAGCACTTGGATGGTAAGGTCAGAATTTGGCCTGAATAACATGAAAGCATGAATCCATCCTGCCTGTATCAAAGGTTCAGGCTGCTGGTGGTGTAATGGTGTGGGGGTTGTTTTCTTGGCACACTTTGGGCTCCTTAGTACCATCTAAGCATAGTTTAAACACCACAAACAAAAAGTATTTTTGCAGACCATGTCCATCCCTTCATGACCACAATGTACCCATCATCTGATGGCTGCATCCAGCAGAAAAAAACCACCATGTCACAAAGCTCAGATCTTCTAAACCTGGTTTCTTGAACATGACAACGAGCTGCCTGTACTCAACTGGCCTCCACAGTCCTGAGATCTTAATCCAATAGAGTACCTTTGAGATGCTGTGGAATGGGAGATTCACATCATGGATATGCAACCGACAAATCTGCAGCAACTGTGTGATGCTGCCATGTCAATATGGGCCAGAATCTCTGAGGAGTGTTTCCAGCACCTTGCTGAATGTATGCCATCAAGAATTAAAGCAGTTCTGAAGGCAAAATAGGGTCTAATCCAGTACTAGCAAGAAGGTGGCCAGAGAGCGATGAATAAAGATGCTGAATACCAAAAAAGTGTCTGAAGTTCTTCTTCTTTATCTTTCAGCTGTTCCTGTTAGGAGTCACCACATTGATCACATGCATCCATTTCGCACACATGCTTCCTCTTCCACACCAAACCCCTTCATGTCCTCATCCACTTCATCCACAAGCCTTCACACAGTCTTCCACTTATTTCCTGCCTGGCACCTATCTACCTTCCTCCTCTCCATCGTTTCAGCCAGCTCTCTTCCTTCACCAGTCATAGTCTCTACATAAAAAGTCCTCACTTCCACCTCCTGCCTTTCCTTCTCTCTCTGTCTCTGAGCCCGTCTTTCTTTGTCTTCAGCCAACTGTGGTGTGCTTTCCACTGGCACCCTGTTGGCTAACAGCATCAGAGGCAGTCATTGTCAACCCATGCTTCAACTGATCCAGTATGGAAATCTTATTAGGGATCCACATACATTCATTTAGCAAATATTTTAAGCCAGATGCCCTTCCTGAAGCAACCCTCCCCAATTATCTTGGCTTCCAATCCAGTCCAGAGTGTCCAAAGTTATGACACAGCACAAACTGAGTGTGTTCTGGTCACACACAGTCAACAGGTGCCATCAGGAATGTTCATCGGTCAACTTTCAGGGGAATAACTGCTGCATATGTTGTTGAGGCTACTTGCAGCTTTGCATTTGTGATTTGCATCAGAGAGTGCCACTGTACCAAAGTCCGACAGGACTCCATCAACATCACCTGTCACCCAAAGATTGAACAGCAGTCCTCTGTGAAAGATCATGCAGTCTACTAGACGGAAAAAGGTGCATCAGGTTGCAAGCGCAAGCGCTGTGTATCTCTGAACAAAGTAGCTACTTTGAGAAGACAGACTAGATTCTAATCAGGCACTTTTCTTCTTTTCAAAGGTGCACTCACAGAACTTTCTTGATCAAAGTTTGCAGAAAAAAATTACAAAAACTACATAAAACACAAACTGCAATACCATATGAAATGATACAAACTGAAGATTTTAAAAAAAGATCCACTTTTATTCAACACAACACAAAACTGCTCATTGTTCACCAACAATCTCTCTGGCCATTAAAAACTAACATTCCCAAAGTACCATACCCTGAACCATATTCCGGGTACCCTAGCTGCTGATTTTCACTAGAATGTCTTTTGTTAAAATAGTAGATAGTATTAGCTGTAGCTTCATTCAGAAACTTTAAGCATTTCTTTAAAAATTTGCATTTTTATTGAACTGATTTCAACTTTTGTATCACAGACCCTTACTGACTGTACTCTGAAATATAAGGAACAGTTGCAAATAATGTATAAATGAGAAAATATCCATATTGTTAAGCTGGCTAACAAATAAGATAAGATAACTTAAGACAAGAAATAATTTATTTAAGAACTCAATAAATCAAAATCCAGCACAACAAAACAAGAAGCTCAAACGGTAGGAGTTGGCAAAGACCCTCCACATCTGTCCCTGTGGCAGTGAGGCTGAAACAGATGTTGAGTGTCAGCTGCATGTCCAGTAAGTGATGCAGAGAGCGGTCAGGATCCATTAATTATACACAGCTATTCACCACAGCCACAGTCAATAGGATGGCTTCTGTGTCTTCTGATGGAGGAGTCCAAACGGTGCAGATTCAAACTGGACTCAAACAGCAGCAGCAATGTCCAAATCCTTCTGTGAGTAGTATGCAGACATTGCAACTGTTAGCTGTTCATTATTCAGGCCACAGAAATGCTCCTCCACACCAACATGTCTGGTGGATGGAAGTTCTAATTGTTTCAATCACAATTAGAACTTCCATCCATTCATCTTCTTCCATTTATCCAGTTTCAGGTCATAGGAGAGCTGGAGCCTATCACAGCTGTCATAGGGTGAGAGGCGGGGTCCACCCTGGATGGGTCAGCACTCCATTACAGGGCCAGTGCTGACCAGCAAAAATCCTCACATTCACACCTATTAACCAGTTATCCTATTTATCTTGTAAGTCTGTGGACTGTGGGAGGAAAGCCGGAGTGCCCGGAGGAGAACCCATGTAAGCACTCGGAGAACATGCAAACTTCACACAGAGGGGCCCAAGCTGGTTGGCCAGTGGATTCAAACTCAGACCATTTTGCTGCAGGCGACAGTGCTAATCACCGCACCATGCAATCCTTATTTCTTCTTACTGCGATTAATATTACTGTCCACCTCAAAAGTTCTGAAGACAAGTAAGGTCACACTGTAGTCCAGGAAGTGCGACCATCTAGCTGCACACTACAGCGCTCCATGAAGCACATCACACTACACTCACTGTGTTCTCACTGGTCTTATTTAGCTTTCTGAGCTCATCCATATTATTGTCCAAACTCCCAGTTGACTTCTAAAACTTGACTTTACAAGACTTGCAAATCAAAACGTAGCCATTTCACCTTTGCAGGAATCCCAGTGAGCAGGAAAAATCCACTTGATGAGGTGATAAAGTAATTAAATAAAAATTAAATTAAATTAAAAAGCGTGAGCTGCTGCAACAGGCAGGGAGGAGACACATATGCATGTCTTTTTATTTTTGTATGACCTACGTGTTATTGTCATATGAGAAAAGCGTTTTGATTGGCTTTCCATAAAACTGAAAACACATTTTCTTTTATTTCACTTTAGAGTTTGATGTCAGCTCTGAAACTGTCGGGATAAAAAACAGTTTTGAGTGTTTTCAGTATTTTCAGGACGTCAAAAAAACAAGAATGGAATTTTCCTTTCACTTATGTCCCAGGAAAACAAAAAAACATACACATACAAATAAATAAAATTTTTAAAAAATTTAAAAAAATTATATTTATCTTCGATTTCTCTTTTTATGGGCTTTCTAGTGCTTTCATTTTTGAAGGTGCATACAAGAAAGATTTCCTTTCACATTTGATATGATGTCAGTCAGACACAGACAGAAGCAAATGTGCAACTTCACATTTTTAGGCCTCTCCATCTTTTCTCCTCCCTGAAGCCACAACAAGCTCGGCTAATTGTCTCCAGCTCCCTCCTCCATTTACAATTCTATTGCTGTTATCTGTCACCGAGATCAATGTAAAAGCAATAATACTCACTCCCAGTTAACAGTCAAGAAGTGTGCATAGCAGTGATACAAACAGCCCGCACAAATACATACTGCATCCTCTGTTCCCTCTGAGTAATAGGCTTTTAATTACTAAGAACAGAAAGAAATCGTTGGCAATTTTCTGAGGGACAACTAATATCTCATACTGGGGGTGACAAACTGAGGAGGATGCAGCAGCGAGAGATGAGTGGGCCCTCTAGTGCTCAGCATTCAGAAGCACCTGAACCTGAACTTCCTCGGACAGCTCTGGTGAACGATGCCCACGCATCAGATGCAATCTGGACCGAGAGTGCACGAGTCGCCCTGTAAAAACGACTTTTTTCTTCTTCTACTTTGCCTCTAGAAAAATATTGCTCTTTACTTCTAATACTGTATATATTATCACAGAGCTCAACTGTACCAACAGCTGCCCAATAAAGCAGATGGATGCCCGGGACTGATTCCGACTGCGATATTCATCAGCACTGAGCAGGATTATTTGTGGAGCCTTACATCACTCAACTGTAAGCAATCCTTCACTTTTACAGGGCACATTATCCACACCATGTAATGCACATGAGTGCCTGCTTCTCATAAAGAAATATTGTAAAGTTTCCCCCCCAGCTTGCTCAGCTCCTCTTCATACAGCAATAACCTGAGTGGGCCTCCAACTGTTGCAATAAAGCCTGAGCAGTAAAGAGAGATGTGTTTAATCCAGGATTGTGATGACTGATTAGCGCAAAAGTGTGCATGTGTGTGGAGGTGTGCTTAACTGCGAAGAGGGGAGACATATTCATATCCTGGCCTTGTCTCATTAAAAACAACAAAACAAAACAAAACAATAAAACAAAACGCTCCATTACAAGAAAAGTACTGCATTTAATTTTTCTGTCTTGACAAAAAAAAAAGCGTAATCACAAAAATAGTAATGATATCAGCATTTTATATGCTGTATATTTCATGTTATACCTGTTTGGGCCACTTGAGGGTGACAGAGGCCTAGTCTGTTGGTGACTGGTTTGGAACCAGCGTGCTGCTCGGTGATGCTGGCTCAAAACTCGCCTGTGGAGGTTGGAGGCCAATTCGTGACCCACCATAGACCAGCCAGTACCCATATGGAGGAGTACCGGTGGCCTGAAGAGGAGTCAACTCACCCCCGCAAGCACCACCAAGGTGCCCTTGAGCAAGATACTGAACCCCCACAGTGCTCATTTGGTGCCTGGAAAGCCTTGTCTTTCTCGCAGTCGCAATGCAATGCAATCCTGGCATTCATGTGAATGTTGCTCTGACATTCAACACTCACACCTAAACACCGTTGCAGACAAAGCTTTCCTCCCCATGGCAACAACACTTCCCTACAGTAGTGGAGTTCCCAGCAGACCAGTGTGCCCCGCCACACCGTAGGAGCTACTCAGGAATGGCTTGAGGAACATGAGATGTTGACAGGCCAAAATGATGAGCTGAGGTCGCACTCTGTAACCCATTAGCACCCAGGTAATGCTAATCATAAGCACTTGATTAACTGATCATCAGCCGGTGTGAGCATCTTTACAAAAGCAGACATTTTGGCAATTTGGCGGGTCTAGAACATCCAGGTGTGTGGTAATTCAAAGGAAGAAAGGCACCAGCAATGATCTTAAAGAGGGAATGGCTGATTGGAAGGGTTACAAGACCATATTCGAACAATTTGAAGTCCAATATTTCAACAGAAAAATTATTCACAAGTGGACAATATTCAAGACGGATGCCAATTCTTCCAGCAGTGGACATCCAAGGACTGACACCCTAAAGTAAAAACTGCAATAATCAAAGAAATTGCAAAAAATATTTTAAAAAACATCTCAGACTCTGCAGGCCTCAGAGAGCATGATGAATCTTAAAGTCCATGACAGCACAGTTAGATAAAGACTGAACAAGTATGGCTTCTGAGGTTTGCAAACCTGCATCTGAACAAACCACAAGACTTCTGGAACAATCTCCTTTGGACCCGTGACCAAACGGGAAAACCAAACACAGGATATCAGCGCAAACACCTCAGACCAGCTGTCCAGCATGGTGGTGGAAGGGTGCTGATATGGGCTTGTTTTGCACTCACATGGCCCGGGCACCTTGCAGTCACTGAATTGACCATGAACTCCTCTGTTTTTAGAGTATTCTAGAGTGAAATTTAAGGCCGTCTGTCTGGGGAGCTTGGCCAAAAATGTGTCGTAGTTGGTGCACCGACAAGGCCACCTAGGTTTAAAGAGCCTAGAAACTCTGATTTAAGCTATAAAAAGTATTACTTTTGGTTCCACAGGGGAGAGCAAGTGAAACATGCCCATGGACAAAGACTGGAGCCAGATTCAATAAAAATAAAACACTGGCTGGATAAAAAGAGATACCTTAAAATAAGGTCTAAAACTACAGTTTTTAAAAATTGAAACATCTTAAAATCAGGGGGACTGTTCTCGCACAGCTGTTACTCATCCCTCGTTACCAAGCAGTTTCTGCCACGCTTATTCTGGGATGTTTTACTATGCACCCATTTGTACATCAGACCCAGCCAAGTTATGTTTCTTGTGTCTTTGAGAAGAATTGTTTCTTCCATGAACTCTCTGGTGCCTTCCCTAGAACCTCCATGCCTGTCAAACCACTCGGAGAAGCAAACCAAGCCACGTTTACCTGGAGTACCAGAGAACCGCCTGACCCACAAACGGAGCACGCCACCACCGGGCTAATCACATGGAATTTTTGGGACTTTCACTTATTGGACCTGGAGATTCTTCCTCACCTATAAGGTCTAAGACTGAGTTTGTAAATTGTCAGTTCAGGAGTTGTTTATTCCACGTGCATCAATAGATACTTCTTCATTTCATTCCCTCAGTCTGTCCGCTTTTGGGTTCGCCTTCATCACCATGACGCTTTAACAGTTAGGAACGATTGTGAATACTTCTACCACTGCATTTTATGAAAGGAATGCACAATAGGTCATTTACCATAGACACAGACTTCATAAAAAAGTCTAAAGGGGAATTTTTCACCCCAGTGAACACTTAGTGGTGAGTTTGTCATACTGAATACAGCATGAAGTTCACTTTAACTGTGGTCCCCGCTGGAGTCAAACAACGGGATAAAGCAAGGTGTGCTTTAGGGTGGGCTTTCCTCGACTGACAAGTCGCTAGCCTGAGCATGCACTGTCCCTGCAAAGCAAGATGGTGGCTGAATTATAGCTTTCAGAAGAGGAAGCTTTTTAAAAACTTATGGTAAATCAAAGTCAGCAAACTTCATGTGTTTTTTTGTCTCTTTGCAATCAGATTTTGGTGGTGATAAAATAGGTGGAGTTTTTATGTCCCAGTGACCAACGGCCACGAAGAGACAAAACAGCCACTAAATGAGACAAAACAATAGTAAGGACCTTAGAAAATAAAAAGCTCATGTGTCTCGCTGTTGTGTAGTATGGGTGGGGTGCCTTTTACGTGTGTCCCCGTAAGCCAGTTGTCACACAATCCACGCTGTGTCTGTGCTGTGTGACTCAGTGCTTGACTCCTTGTATGTGAGCGTCCTCCTGCTCCTCCGCCTCTTTTGTCTGGCCTGTATAATGCTTTCTAAGCCCGCGGCCCTACATCACCGTCTCCTCCGTTTGTTAGGCCAGCGTTGGGGTGGAAGTCGACAGATCTCCGCGGCCCGTGCAGCATGAAAAGCCCTCTCATTAATTCTGCAGAGAAAGACTCGATTACTGAGCTCCGGACCCCGTACTGCTGAGAGCAGCCTTTCCCCGCACGCATTGATTTCTCCGGCCCTTTTCAACCCTGTCCCTCCCTCTCTCTGTCCAGACCAGCTCAGCACACACACACACACACACACACACACACACACACTGAATCATCTGAATATCATAATACAGTCCATGATGAATGCTAACTAGACAGCAGCTCCAGCTTTGATTAATGAAGATACCGTGCTGGTTCACAACAGTAGACCTGGCGCCTCACAGCCCAAACCACAGATAACTGTTCAGTGGGTATTAATCATGGTTAACCAGGCAGCAGTTTCTTACAGGACAAATGAAGTAGCTTACTGTGGACTTAGAAGCGACAATGAGACCACACACAGACATCCACGCACCAACGCATTCGGCATGCCCACATACCCGTATTCACATGGCATTGGGACTCCGTAATGCACAAGGTGAGCTTTTGAGGTGGGTTTAATTAAACTTTGGCCCAAAACAGAAGGCTGACAGCCTGTACTCACCTTGTCGGCTCAACGGTTACTACCTCAGTTATCCTTTTGTTCTGCTGTTTCTCCAGAGTTTGCAGTCAGGACACATCATCAATCTTTACTGCATCCAGTTTTTAAAGCTTCTTCGTTTCTTCTTGAATAAAAATGAAAATAAATCTGATGACTTACAGGTCTTCCGTCAGTAACTAGCTTTAAAAGTAAACATGTCTATAAGCAGGCATCTTACAACGCCTGTGCAGCATTAACATTCGTGAAGGAAAAACCCACAGAGCTAAGCCGAATTACAACGAGCTGGCTAAAGATGGTGTCGATTATTTTATGAGGTGGTCAGGGGTTGCAGAGAAGTACAGTGGGTACAGAAAGTGAACACACTCCTGTTTTTCTGATGTAAAAAAAAGCCGAGACCATGATAAATCATTTCTAAACTTTAATGTGACCTATAACCTGTGCAATTCAACTAAAAAAGAAACAAATATAAAAACTACAAAATGTACAATAAGCTGGTTGCCATAAATGTGCACACCATAAATCTAACACTTTGTTGAAGCAGGTTTTGCTTTTATTCCCGCATTCAGTGCTTTTGGGTACACACCTGCCACCAGTTAAAGTGACTCTGATTAACCTCAAACAAGTTCAGCTGCCCTCGTAGGGTTTACTCAGTTACATCCTACAGTAAAAGTCGTGGTTCACAGAGAGCTGACAAAGCATCAACGATCTTATTGTTGTCAGGAGGAGGGTACTAACATATACCATGAAACACACTGAAGACAGTCATCAAGGAGTGGAGAAAATATGGAACCACAGTGACGTTACTGAGAACTGGACGTCCCTCCAAAACTGACAGAAAGACACGATGAAAACTGGTCAGGGAGGCTGCCAAGAGGCCTACAGCATCACTGAAGGAGCTGCAGGAAGTTCTGACAAGTACTGATTGTGTAGAACATGTGACAACAATCTCCTGTATTCTTCATAAGTCTGGACTTTGGGGCAGGGTCGCAAGACAGATGCCTTTTCTGACAAAGAAAAACATCCAGGCCCTGGCTAAAAAATAAATATCATGCCTTCAAAAACATGTGGGAAAAGGTGTTATGGTCTGATGAAGCCAGGGCTGAATTTTTTGACCATAATTCCAAAAGGTATGAACTACACTGTGGATCACCATACCCACAGTGAGTCATGGTGGTGGCAGCGTCATGCCTTGGGCTTGTTTTTCTTCAGCTGGAAGTGGGGCTTTAGTCAGGGTAGAGGGACTTTTGAACACTTCCAAATACCAGCCAGTTTTGGCTGAAGTTTAAGATAAATTTCACCTTTCAGCATGACAATGACCCCAAGCAAACATCCAAATCAACAGAAGAATGGCTTCAATAGGAGAAAATGAGAATTTGGGAATGGCCCAACCAGAGCCCAGACCTCAATCCAATTAAAAATCCATGGGGTGACCTTCAGAGGGCTGTGAACAAGAGATGCCCTCACCAACCTATTGAGCATTTTAAAAATAAACATTTTTCTCCCTAAAAGATTTGTTTCTTTTTCAATTTACCTGTACAGGTCTTAGGTCACATACAAGGTGGAGAAAGTTTTGAAATGAGGAGTATTTATATGGAGGAGAAATTATGAAGCATTTGCTCTTTTGGCGAAGTTACACCTGGAATGAACACGTGGGCTGTGTCTGAGTTAAATAAATGAGGGGAAAACAGGTGTTAATGTAAGCTGAATGGTAAATGCAATCAGCAGACACTGGCAACAGAGTGCCGTGAGATCAGCTACACTGTATTTATAGGTGTCCTGGCTCACGCTGGGATCAGATTCCAGCAGGATTAATCGTAATCTATAGGTTGACCACATTCTGAAGAAAAGCATGTGTCCCACAGGCTAAATTTATTCCTGAGTGTTAAAGCCTGCAGCAGCAGCTCAGGCTATAGACTGTACATAAAAGGCAGATATAGCCAGTGTCACCTCACTCCTTTATTTATATACTCTATATTTGAAGCAATTGTTTTTTCCACCACTAATGATCATATATGGATGATTGTGAAGTGTGAAATTATAAAATTATGCTGTAAGATGCATGTATAACCTGTAAAACCAATAGACATCTGATAATTACTGCTAAATAACACAATAATAACATACTAGCACTCACTCTACCTCACAACAGGTCGTATTTATGATGATTACAGTAATGATTACAGTAAAATACTCCTAAAGAAGTCAAGAGGTCCAGGTCAGAGATTAAAATTAGTGCAGGTGATACTGAACAAGTTACTTTGAGCTACAACTTCCTGTGTCGGCACATCTGGCAGTCAAACGAGCTGATACTCCAAATGTAATGCTAGTAAAAAATAATGAGTTATAAAAACAAATAACTCTCCGTATACAGACCAAAACCATTTTACGTTTCATGTAATAAACATGCTTTTTAATGCTGTTAAAGTTAAGTTGGGCATCTGAACATGACAGCCTGTTGAATTTGGCTTGACTTTGAAGTGAACCTCAAGTGGTCACTAGAGGAACTGCAACTTTACTTGCTAGCATTGTGGACTGCCAGATTTTGCTAGCAAGTTCTCATCATAAAACTAGAGAAGAAATCAGGGACAACTGTTTGTGACTTTGCGTTACTAGAAGTGAGATGCAGCATGTCTGTGTACCATACTGCCAGGCATTGTGCTCACAATCAATATGTTAAAGACATAACAAGGAGAAACCCACAGACTGGATGTCATTATTCAACACAGATACCAATGCAAATAGCCCTATAGTCTGTGTCTCTCTTTGCCTTCCTTTATCTCTTGTCTCTCCCCTCACCCCCAACCGGTCGAGGCAGATGGTTGCCCCTCCCTGAACCTGGTTCTGCTGGAGGTCTCTTCCTGTTATAAGAGAGTTCTTCCTTCCCACTGTTGCCAAGTGCTTGCTCACTGGTGAGATTCTGACTGTTGGAGTTTTTTCTCTAACGTTGTAGGGTATTCACCATACAGTGTAAAGTATGCTGATGTAACTTTTGTTGTGAATTGGGGTTATATAAATAAAATCTAATTGAATTGAAAACCATATGTGTATTGAAACTAAAGTACAAAAGCATTAAATAGACACAGGGGTCTCCTTTACTGAGCATTTTTGGTCCCTGTGGTGTAACTACAACCATCAAATAAACTGTCTGCATGGGGACTTACAAATAAGTTTATCAAAAGCCAGTAAACCATTTTGTTAATATGAATATGATCAGAGGGGAAACAATCAAAGGAGTACGGATAAATGGAATACATACCAATGCGGTTAATCTGTTGTGGCGACCCCTTGGGGAGAATACAAGGGAGCAGCCTAAGGTGCATTTTTATTACCAAGAGTTGATTGCAAAGCTGAAAACATCATTCAAATAAATAAAAGAGATTTGAATAAGAACTTTACTAGAAACTCTTAACAAATTCAACTATTCAAATAAAAATGTCAAAAACAAGATACATTAAGTATTAAATAAAGCAATAACTCAAATGTAACAATGGACGCCAGTGTGTAAATCATCTAAATTAGAGCAATTTATAGAGAATTCTATCTTTTTACTGAATTAATTTAAAAATATTTGCCAAACGACACTTTACAATCAAGCGAAAGGCTAACGTGTTCAGTCTAATATCAGTTAGGTATGATGAGACACTGTAGCAAATGTTAGAGAACAGCACCCTCAGGTGGTCATCAAAAGGACATGGACTGTCTCATGCAGGCAGCAGGCAAAACCACTTAAGTAGGTGACAAGAGTTTAAAACTGACAAAACCAGAAATTAAATAAGTTTGAACAACAATCATCACAGAAGATTTGTATTAACAAATACTCATTATTCATTTTTTAAAATCAGTGAGGTGGTGCTACATACACCATTCACCATAACCTCAAAGACAGTCCAAATGTAATGCTGGAAGTAAAAAAAAAATGAATATAAAATAACTCATAAACATGACACATGACAATGCTGTTTAGTGATGTGTTGACTGTACTATTAATCATATAATACCCAAAACTTTACTCATTAAAATGTTTTTGCATTATTGAATGTCATTCTCAGATCTTGAACATTTTTGATTTCATATCATTTTATTTCAGAACACACATTTTTAATTCTTTTTCTCCTAAAAAAAAGCCTCCAGCCAATGTCTTTTTTTGCTTTCTGAAGAAGAAGCTTTGTTTTTCGTTTTTCATCAGATATTTCTAATAATAAGTAAGCTAGGGTGAAATAAGCATTTTTGATTGAATTTTAAAGGGTTTATTAGTTGTTATTATCTCATTACAGATTGCACAGTAAAATGTTTGGGGGACATGTGTTAATAATATGACCAATATAGAAGAAGAGTATTACAGATAAAACTCATTTGGATGATGAGTACTAGTTGCACTAAAAAATGGAGATATTTAAAGAACTCACACTGCTCACTGTAATATAGAATGAGCTGAGCAAATCACTGCCTATACTTTAAAACTCATGACAGCAAAATAGGAAGCACTTTTAAATAAATGAATTAGTATTAAAAAAAAGGTTTTAAAAAGTTTAAAGTTTATCACATAAAGTTTGACAGTTTATTAGCCTGTCCACCTCTGCCACCTCCTCACAGGACCACTGCCTCACCCTCCACCCTCCCCTCTGCTCTGCCTCAAGGCTCATTAGGGTCCTGTGGTGGGAACACGCTGCGCACAGGCTGTCTACATGTTGTAGCTGTTTATTGTCACCAGTGGGCAGTGTCACCAAGAAGGAGTCCATGGGCAGCTCTTGCTTCCTGTTACCAAGCTGCAGCAAAAAGCAGAATTATAACAAAGAGCTGAGATGAAACAGAGCGCCTAAAACAATGTAAAGTCACTGCAGCCTCTCTGTGCTTTTTGTGCTGATTTTTAAAAAAATCTTTGATGTTTTTTGGCATCTCCCTCTAATTTTTGAACTCTGCCATTGCTTCCTTCCTGTCCCAGACTACTTTCCAACCAGTCAGCATTCGACCTACATTACCAGTCAAAAGTTTGGACACGCCATACGGCCAAGCATGACCAAACTTTTGACTGGTAGTGTATGTGTTGTGCCATCCACGTCAAGCTACACTTAGTTGGCTTTTTGGAGGACTGCATGTCTGTGTTGGTTGCATTCTCCTCTGCGTGGGCAAATACTAAGACGTACAGGTGCGCTGTACCACAAATCCCACATCAGTCTGTAGACGTTCACGTCCTGCGCTCTGCTCTGCTCCAAAGGTCTGAAACCGGTCTAATTCCACAACTCTGCTCCACATTTCACTCTTTACTTGCTTGTACTACGGACCAGCATGGAGGTCCTACTAAAGGATCTCTGTGCTGGTTCTAGGGTTAAGCAAATTCTGTATGGCTACTAAAATGATTTTTATGCATTTTTAGCTAACCAGTTAGCTCCTGCTAGCAAACACAACAAACTCATTAAAGCTTTAAAGTTTTAGTTTTACAACATCGCTTATGCTACCTGCTTACTAGGTCTGCTTGTGAGCTTGAGTTACAGTATGAAAGTGCGGGGCGGCTATGTTCAGGAGGTAAAGCGGGTCATCTTCCAACAGGAAGGTTGGCGGTTTAATCCCTGGCTTCTCTAGTCTATGTGCTAAAGTGTTCTTGGGCAAGACTGACACCTAAATTGCTCCCGATGCATCCATCAGAGTGTGAATGTGTGCATGATAGTTAAATGTGCTGAAACGCACAGAATAAAGCACTGGGTGGATGGAGGCTTGTAGTAAAAAGCACTTTGAGTGCTCAGTAAGATTAGAAAAGTGCTATATAAGCACCAGTCCCTTTACTATTTTACCATCATACCACTGCTCAGTACCAGCACACTGTCAGAGGGTTACAGTCTGGTTCTGTGTTGAATCCAATGTTAAAATAAGCTGAAACTGGCATGGACACCGGATCAAAGCTCACAGTGTGAATATGTGTCATGCTGTCTGCACTGTAGAAGGAAAGCTTCTTGGCTGAGCAGTTCAGGTAAATCCCAATCTTTCGGGGTCTGTCTTCAAATGCCAGATCTGTGTCTGCATTTGGATCACAGGTGGCGTATTTCTGCCCATCATATTTAAGAAAATGATCTTTTATTCCTAGTTCCCAATAGTCTCTGATTCCTACCTCTGTTTCCCAATAATGCTGCCCTGACCTGAACTGACTGACACTAAATGCATGGCTGGTGCTCAAGGAGGAGGAGTTTGTCTGTGGAGGGGACTGACTGAAAACTGGTGCTGGAGCTCCAAAAGTGGATGTGGTTCCAAACAACCCACCAGTGGGTTGACTGGTTCCAAACCCACTGGTTCCAAATGATCCACCGGTGCTCAGTTTGGTTCCAAACACACTAGAACCCCTGATTCCACCCAAACCAAATCCTGAGGTTCCCCCAGCGTGACTGAAACTAAAACTCTGATATTTTTTGGAGTCAATACTAGAACCCAGTGGGAAACTTTCTGGTTTACGTTTATAAAACAGATTTCGCCCATCATCAGACACAGTCAGATCTGGACTGTTGCTTTTGAGTGAAAGCAATTCTTCTCGTGGTTGGACCACCTGCAGCATCTCCCGCCACACAAAGAACTGCAGATGGCTTTCATAAGGCCCCAGGGAAAGAGAACTGTTCACCACCTGGAGGTCATTCTGTCTGGGACTAAATGACTGCTTCTTAGCTACCATGATCTCATCATCAGTCCAGCTCTTTAAAAACCTCTCAGAATCTGTGATTTTCAGAACTTCTGCCACCTTTCCCTCCAGCTCTCTGCTCTCACCCAGAGCTGTTTCTAAAGCATTTAAGACCTCTCTCATTTTACCCAGTTCATCTTTCTCTTTGTCTTTCAGCTCTTTCTTGATCTCATCTTCTCTCTTCCTCAGAAACTGGTGCATCACCTCAAACTGCCGGCTGATTTGAGTCATCAGCTGCTCAGATTTGGCTGTGGTTCTTGTTATTTCTTCTCTCTGTGTGATAGCCCAGCTATCAAGGACACTGGCATCATCAACGACTTGTTGCACAAACGTCTCCGACTCCTTCCTGAAAGCTGCAGCTGCTTCTCTGATTGGTTTAAACTTGTGTCCTTCATGCCTCTCCCCATCTCTGCATATGATGCAAGCTAACTGCTGATCTGTGACGCAGAACAGCTTCAGCTTTTCTTCATGTTCAGGACACATCCACTGAGCAACCTGTCAAAATAAATGATGACATTATTTTTTAAAAGACAATAACAGAATACTGAGAGAGACCAGTGATCAATAACATCACCTGTAAAGAAATGGCAGCAGTGGTTAAGCCCTGCCTTTGTAGAGATTTTTGTTCTTAGTTTAGCTCAAATTGTTAAAACTTCCACTTTTAATAAATGTCTGAAAATCCAGCTTGCTGCTAAGGTAGACCATTTACAACCACACTTAAATAATACATTTTCCATATGTTTTTAACCACTCATTACAACAAATGTATGCAGAAGAACATTTCATTAAACCTTGAAGCAGACGTGCTACAGCAGAAGACCACACAAGGTGCCTGTCGGCTACAAACACTGTATTTGAATGTATTTCCATAAAACAAACGAGAGGACAGAGACACAGTATTTCATATCCCAGACCAAAAAATAAATAAATCTCAAAATCTCATTTCATAAAAACAAAGAAAAACCCCCATATTATCCGCGAGATTAAAATATTTTGTATAAGTGTCCCTAAACCTTTTTAAATGTCATTTTTTCCTATCTCTCTAGTGAAGGGTTTGAAATCATTTGGCTTATCCATGACATGTTTTAAAGGAATTCATTTATTTTTATTATAAATGTGTTCTTCTGGATTTAAAAGAACAAGAAGCAGGTTTAGTGGAATTTCTAAAATAAGCACAAATTTGTAATCAGCTAATCACATGGCAGCAATTCAGTGTATTTAGTGTATTTAGACACATAGACACGGTCAAGATGACCTGCTGAAGTTTAACGTGAGCATCAGAATGGAGAAGAAAGGTGATTTAAGTGACTTTAAATGTGAGAAGATTGTTGGTGCCAGATGGGCTGGTCTGAGTATTTCAGAAAATGTAGATCTACTGGGACTTTCCTGCACAACCACCTCTAGAGTTTTCAGACAATGATCTGAAAAGAGAGAATATCCAGTGAGCAGCAATTCTCTGGATAAAAAAGCCTTGTTGAGGCCAGGGCTCAGAGGAGAATGAACCTTGGCAGGTGCCACTCCTGTCAACAGGAAACTGAAGCTACAGTTCACAAAAAGTCATCAAAACTGGACAATTTAAGATTAGAAAAATGTCTGGTTTGATAAATCTGGATTTCTGCTGCAACTTTCAAAACAGTGCCCAGTGTTTTTTTACAGGGGGAAAATATGCCTCTGCATCTGCAGTTATGGCCTCTGGGGTTCCACAAGTGTCCATTCTGGGGCCTGTTCTTTTTTCCTTGTACATGTTCAATCTAGGTTGAATTATTCATGAGAATAATATTTCTTTTCATTGCTATGCAGATAAATTGTGACTGTATTTACCCTTGGATCTTGGAAATCATCACTCTTTACAAAGGCTCACTGAGTGTTTCTTGGATATTAATAAAACTGCATGTCCCACAGTTTCCTAAATGATGGCATGACAGACATTATATAGTTTGGTCCTCAATCTCTAGTCCAGAGCTTAAAGTTTAACCCGGGCTCTTTAACTCCTTTTAATAAAGCACTGGTTAAAAATGCTCAAATAATCTCTGAGGCTAATTTAAAATTCAACAAACAAATAATGCTCAATGACTGACGAATGATCAAGTTACTTTTTCCAGTTCGGTAAATATCCAGAAAAAAAACTTTGTTAAATCCATCGGATCTGAAAAAGTCACAGAATTTTGAGGGAAAGAATGAATTTAATTCATTTTGGAATAAGGCTGTAACTCAACAATATGTGGAGAAACTGAAGGGCTGTGAATACTTTCCAGGTGCACCGTACATCTCAATCAATCCTGACCTCCCCAGTGAGCTCTGACGTGCATCTACTATGACTGTTTTTAAATCCCAGCTGAAGACTCATCTTCTCCATCAAGCAATCAGCAGCTACTGATCTGTGGAGCTGTGGATGGATGACGGCCTGTTGTTACAATATCACATGCAGTGAAAGATATATGTCTAATTATGAATGAGAAACAATATATGTGTAAGTTCTGAAAGATGGATTCTTCCTCATGTGCATCACAGTGGTTTGTTCCACGTCCCACCAATCCCACCCTGACTCTTTTACTTTGCAAACTGCAAATAAAGGATGTGTGAGACACAAATAACAAATGACATTTGTATACGAGCTGACAAATATGATGCACTAGCTGACGTGAAGGCAAAACTAGTTAACGAGTAACGCTCTTTTGCTTCATACTACTGAACAAGTCAGCCTCCAAGGTGCTTTACTAGCAGTTGTCACCTAGTTTGCCATATTCGCTGACTAGTTCAGAAAAGTTGTTCACGCTAGTTAACTAGTTGGGACAAAAAAGCTTAACAAGTAAACTAGTGCGCGTTTTTGTGTTTACTGTTAAGCTAGTGTGTACGTTAAGGAATCACTAGTTTACTAGTGATGCAAATATGTTAAGTAGTCAGGTGCTTGTTGTTTAAATAGTTAACATGTAAGACCTGCTATGTACCCACTAACTAGTCAGGATTTTTGTTTTGACTAGTTAAATAGTTGTGTTGGCTCATACTAGTTTACTAGTGAAGTCCAAAACACTGAACTAGTTTACTAGTGATTGTTTTAGGCACACTAATCACACTAGCTGACTGCATGCAAATACAGCAGGCAGGACCATCATTTTGATTGGTCAGTGTTGTGGAAGCCTTAAAGGCCCTGTGTTCACTTCAGACGTGGCAGCAGCATATTTCTGCAATGGGTTTAATACCTGATTAGTATGAAATATTAAATAAAGTGACGCAGGCAGATATATTACACATTAAGACACATGCACTACATTTTCTAGGCTGCAAGTTTCAATTTAACCCTGTGTTATTTAATAAATTATTCAGCAATATTACAAGATTAGACCACATTTTACAGAGGTTTGTGGTGCACTTTAAATGCAAAACTTTAAATTATGCTTCAAACAGGATAAACATGATCCAATGACACAGTTAGGTGAGTGGTTCATCACCACTTGAAGCAAAGCAGGTTGTTCGTCACTATATACCCCCTGGTGACTAAAACGGCAAAGTATTTTTACAACACTTGTGAATAAGATACAGTGTGGATGGTGAATATGTGGAAACTGATAACAAGCCCCCCCCGTGGATCGCCACCTTATTGTGGTGGGGGGGTTTGCGAGTTCTTATGATCCCAGGAGCTATGTTGTCGGGGGCAGTTTG
>VUQH01089155.1:14553-27393 GCA_015106775.1 Etroplus canarensis | reverse complement strand
TCTTGAACAATCAGGTCCCATCCTATCTTAAAGACCTCATTGTACCATATTTTCCCATTAGAGCACTTCTCTCTCAGAGTGCAGACCTACTTGTGGTTCCTAAAGTTTTTCAAAGTAGAATGGGAGGCAGAGCCTTCAGCTATCAGGCCCCTCTCCTGTGGAACCAGCTCCCAGTTTGTTTTCAGAAAGCAGACACCCTCTCTACATTTAAGATCAGGCTTCAAACTTTCCTTTCTCATAAAGCTTATAGTTAGGACTTAGTTATGCTGCAATAGGTTTAGGCTGCTGGGGGGCTTCTTATGTTGTTCTGGGCATTTCTTCTCCATCCACCTCTTTTCACTCCCCATGTATTTATTTGTTACTGCTGCATGTCATTAAATGTTGTCTTCTGTCTCCCGTAGCCTGCGTCTCTCTATGCTCTCCCTTTTGTCTTCTCTGTGCCCTCACCCCCAACTGGTTGAGGCAGATGGCTGCCCCTCCCTGAGTCTGGTTCTGCCGGAGGTTTCTTCCTGTTAAAAGGGAGTTTTTCCTTCCCACAGTCGTCTAGTGCTGCTCATAGGGGATCATCGGATTGTTAGGGTTTTCTCTTTAACACTGTACAGTAGTATCTTTACCCTACATTGTGAAGCGCCTCGAGGCGACTTTTGTTGTGAATTGGCGCTATATAAATAAAACTGAATTGAATTGAACTTAGCTTAAATTTTGCCAAATTTAACATTTTTAAGGCTTGCCATTGCTTTAACATTTGTACCTCTGGGTATATGAGGGAAAATAAATTCAATAATACTTACTTTTAAAAGTTTACTCCTCTGCTGCCTTGCTTAAAAAGTTTGCCATTTTTTTCCAAAAAGTTTCAGAGCCCAGTGGTGCACATTGCATCTTGGGATAAGGTGGGCCTCAAGGTTCCAACTGATGCGTCCTTCAAATTCGGGGAAGAGCAGGCCTCATTTGGAAGAGCCTTCAAATTGGGACAGCCTTTGTCACCATGTTATCATCCTTAGAAGGATGTAGACCCTGAATTGGGACAAACCTCAAATGTAAGGAATGGACAAAACAAGCATGGCAGACAGCGTTGACGGAGCTAGTCACTAGAAAGAAAGTGAGGTTTTACTTACATGCTGACATGTGTAATATCTGTATTTAATTCTGTAAACACAGCGTGCCTTCCGTGCATGCAGGTCACTTCAGGTCTGTAGACTGTTCACACTTGAGTCTGATGGCGGTCGCATTTAAAGTGTAATTTGAATGCAAAAAATCATATCTCAGCAAAAAATGGGAATTGACCAATAGTGTGAAAGTAGCCTTAGTCATTGAAATAATATTCCCCTGCAGGAGGAAATCAGATGCCTGTCCATTAAGCTTCCTGTGACTGCATTTAACGTAACTTTAGCTGCTGTTATCACAAGGATGCAGACAGACAGTGCTTATATTTAGAAGATTACACTGACTTCTTGTTTCTAGAAAGTGCTTACTTACATAATTTCAGTGTAGAATGAGTAAATGATACACGTGCTGAACACGTCCATTTTATTATACAGTTCAGGGTAGTAGGGGGCTGGGGCTCTCTGGTGACGCCCTTAACAGGTCACCAATGCATCAAAATGTCAAAACATTAGAGAGGCAACATTCAAGCTCACATTCCAACCAGGATTTCCATAGAATTATTCAAATAAAATCGAGTAATGACTATGAAATGTAGCATGCGGCCAAACAATACAAATAAAGAAACACATACACACGAGAAGTAGTCTTTAAAATAGTGTCCGTGGCTTTTTGCAGCTAGAACACAGTTGGCCTGCCCTTTGGTTTAGGTGTTCATGCTTTGCTCTACTCTTGCTTTATTATGGCAAAATCTTCTCTACCCTTTTTTATCTATGTGTGTTAGGCAGCTGTCTCTTTTCCAAGGCATCCCATTTGTCCAGCTCTGCCCTGATTGGCTGTCTGGTGCAGATTATTCAAATAATGAGCTGTGGTGAGCAAAAAACATCCAACAATCAGAAAAGTATTGAGTGCCTGATGCTGGGTTTGGAGGGGTTGGAGATCATCCCCCTCCATGGCTGTTGGATGGAGAAAATAATATGGGATCAGAACAGTGCCATGTGATTTTCGTAATGAAAAGAAATTTGGTACAATGCGCACACAACCAGAAAAAGCTGCTTTCTTCTCGGTTTGCCTGTCCATGTCTCATTAACAAATGAGACATGGACATGCCCATGAAAGCAATATGAATTATACTCCCTTCTTCACGTCTCTAGTGCTCTGTCCATTGCTTTGGATGGTCAGTCCCAGGTTTTTAACCTGATCCACCTTCACTACCACTACTTCATGCATCTTCACTGTTCACCTGTCTCCCTCTCATTCACACATGTTTTCTGTCTTGCTTCTACTGACTTTCATTTGACTTCTCATTAGTGCATACCTCCACCTCTCAAGGCGCTCCGCTACCTACTCTCACTACAGACCACAAGGTCTTTCTTTGTGTAGGTGTGTAGACTAGTGACTGCATAGGCAAGATCCAGCAACAACCTCAGTTGGACTGAAACAAAAGGTTTTCGTAGCATCCACAACAGCAGTACTTGTTACTGTAATCATCATTAAATGTCTACTGGTAAAAAGCTTCTAGGAGTCTTTAGTCAAACTACTTGTTCAACAAGCTCAAATTAAATAAAATTCATCTCTTAAGTTGCCTCCACCCACCACTGTTTATTCTACAAAGGTACAAATCTGCAGGAAAACTATACAAGTTAATATAAAAGCTGTGTGCATGCAGATAAACTGTTAGTGTAATTTGAAATGCTATTTAAATTTGGAGACTTGGTGCAGGCTGACAGCAGCCACCCACTTTCTGTGGCAGTGATATCTGCATCGTGCAGGAGTGAGTCTAAAGGGGGCATGGGGCATAGTCAAGAAGCTTTAGTTTAAAGCATTAGTAGCATTACTTTGCTAATTTAGCTAGATGCAAAACCAAAATATTTTGCATATAATTATAGAAATAAGTTGTGTTCATATTTTAAAATCTCAAAATAAAAGCTTTTTTCCCCTTGAGGCAAAAGAAAATTGAATGTGGAAAGACAGATAGTAGTAGATTTTGCAAAAAGGGTGGAAATGGCTGATGTAAACACATATTTCAAGAAGAGAGAGGAGAAGAAAGAATCTGCAGTACTCAGGGAGGAGTTGAGACAAGCTGCTGGTAGTGATGATTGGAAAGTGCAGCTGAGGGAAACAGCCAAGAATGTATTTGGTGTGCCCTCTGGACAGAAGAAAGAAGAAAAGGAGACTTGGTGGTTGAATGAGGAAGTGATTGAAAATATTCAAAAGAAGACGTTTGCAAAGAAAAAGTGTTATAATCAGGAATTAAAATAAAGCAGACACGAACACTGGTAGTCTAGGAGCACAGCAAAGAGAGAAGTGGCAAAGGCAAAGGAATGGCTATGGTGAACACATTTCAAGAGGAGGAAGAAATATTGGTTGACTTAATGTATAAGAGTGGAGGAAGGTGCACACAGGTGGATTATAGCTTATACAATAGGTGCAACCTGGAAGAGGCAGAAGACTGTAAGGCAGTGTCAGGGGAGAATGTAGTTAGGCAGCATTGGATAGTGGTCTGTAGGATGACTTTGGAAAGCAAAGTACTCACTTCCTCTTCTTGCTTTCCTTCACTCAAAGGTAGAGCCGAGGATTAAATGGGAGAATTCCAAATGACTGGAAAAGTGCAGCTGAGCTGGTAAGGGAAACATCCAAGAAGGTATTTGGTGTGTCCTCTAGACAAAAGAAAGAAGACAAGGAGACTTGGTGGTGGAAAGAGGAAGTACAGGAAAGTATTCAAAGGAAGAGGCTGGCAAAGGAAAATTGGGATAGTCAGGGAGATGAAGAAAGTAGACAGGAATACTGGGGGGCTAGGCGCACAGCAAAGAATTGGCAAAGGCAAAGGAAAAGACATATAGTGAGTTGTATGAGAGGCTGGACACCAAGGAAGGAGAGGAGGACTTGTCTCGATTGGTGAGACAGAGACACAGAGCTGGAAAGGATGTGTAGCAGGTTAGATTGATTAAGAATAGAGATGGAAATGTAATAAGAAGTGAAGAGAGGGCGCTAAGAAGCTGGAAAGAGTACTTTATGAAGCTATCCCTGGTGGTTAGGATTCAGTGCTCTCACAGTTGTGGTCTAGGTTTGAGTCCCAGTCAGGGAACTCCTGTTTTATGCAATTTCCCCTCTGTAAGAAAGTATTCTGATTCTGATTCTGAAGCTGAGAAGACGTGATGTGCACAATGGCAGCAACTAGATTAGAATCAAGTTGATGAGCCATACCATGAAGATACTGGAAAGAGCTGTTGAAGCTGGGCTAAGAAGAGAGGTGACCATCAGCAAGCAGCCCAGAAAGAGTACTACAGATGCAATGTTTGCTTTGAGAGTGTTGATGGAGAAGTATAGAGAAGGTCAAAAGGAGTTGCACTGTGTCTTCGTGGAGCTAGAGCAAGCATATGATAGGGTGCCAAGAGAGGAACTGTGGAATTGTATGATAACGTCAGGAGTGACAGATAAGTATGTGAAGGTGGTTCAGGACATGTATGAGGACAGTGAGACAGTGGTGAGGTGTGCAGTAGGAGTGACAGATGGGTTGAAGGTGGGGGTGGGATTACATCAGGGATCAGCTCTGAGCCCCTTCTTGTTTGTAAAGGGGATGGACAGGATGACAGATGAGATCAGACAGGAGTCTCCGTGGACTATGATGTATTCAGATGATGTTGTGGCAGGAGGAGAAGAGGAAGACCATGGAGAAGATTCATGGATGTAGTGAAGGAGGACATGCAGAGGGTTGGTGTGAGGGAAGAGGATGCTGTGATAGGGTGAGATGGAGGCAGATGTATGTAGTGAATCCTAATGGGAGGGGCCAAAAGAAAAAGAAAGTGATTTGACATTTCTGTATTGTTATTATTAATATTGATTTTTTTGTTTTGCATTTAAGAATTTATTATTAGTTATTTAAAATGTAAAATCACTAATAGCATTTACTTTTTGATGGCTATTGTATGCAGTTTTTTGTTTTTTAATACTTACAGACAAGTATTGCTTTCTCACTTATTCAGTGCTGCTGGGGATTAATAATTCTGATTCTGGAATAATCAATAGTTCACTTGACAACTAAAATGTGGAATAATGTGTATTTAATTATATGGGTCTGATTTGTATACAATAAAGCAGAACAAATGGTAATATCATTTTATTTTTAAATGTTATTTAACTTTTTTCAGGTATGCTGAAACTTCGCTATTTTTGTTTTTTCTTTTTTCTGGCAAATGTGGACGTTATTATGATATTATTGCCCATTCTCCAGCCAGAGGACCCTCTTAATTAGAGTCTAGACTTCAGTCTAATGCTCTGAGAGGCCCTGCAGTATACTGGATGAGGAAAAAGATTAGATCAATCTGGCAGATTTATTAGGGTCATTTTATTTATTTAGTTTCACATTGTTTTATTGTAATATCATGTATGTATGTTTCTTTTACTCTTTTTAGTGAAATCAGATCACTCCAGTTGCTTGCCAGCCTAGTGCTACAAGTAAAGATTTTATGATCTGTATCACCAGGGATGATCATGTTCTTTATTCAGAGGAAGAGACAAAACCTCTCAACAGACTATGACCTTCACTGGAGAGGCAGCAATTGATACTGGTTATGTCCTGTAAATTGCAGAAAAATATCAGGTGCCAATGATTACTGACAGGTGATTTGAAGTTTATTTGTTAGCTACTCAATTATAACAAGCACAAGACACTGTGTTGTCTTCAGGAAGGTTTTCTCCCTCAGCTCACAGTTTGTTCTCAGTGTCAGTAGTAGCAGGTGGAGAGGAAAATTTAGAATAAGGCAGGAATTTAAGTAATGAATGGGAGACACTGATTTCAAGTATTCTAAACTGTACGAGCTGATGTTTTTAAAGGAAATGCGTAACTGAGAGCTAGAAAAATATTTTGGATGAAGTTTTAAAGAGAAATACAGGACTGTTCGGGCAGACACGCTGAATGTATGTTCTTTAGTTGCATTTGTCTCAACAAGAAATCATAGAGATGTTTGTAAAAATACAAACATTAAATGTTAGCATGGGCTGGTTCTGCTCTGTGGACTGGATGCCAAGACTGGCTGCTTTCTGCTGAGATGATGAATCATCGAAGTCATAGTAAGGTTGTTCACTTTTACAATGGACACATGGAGGGACGCGGTTGTAGCTCAGCTCCAGGGGGTGTGATGGAACATTGTGGTGCACAGAGTAGCACTAGGTGGGGTGAATGGCACACCGGGGGGGCACTGACAAATCAACCTCTCAGGTATTGAGAGAAGTCGAAGGGGTAGGATCGCAGCCTGGAGTTTCGGAGCCGGTGACGATGATCCTTGGGCGAGTGGCCTATCCTATCCAGGACAGCCTTACAGATGTTTTTGTGGCTCCTCAGGGGGAAGTATGCGGAGCGCTGCTTTATGAGCCTCTCCAGACAGGGGAAGCAGATGCACAGCCCATTCCACCACTGGCAGTTGGCACATCTCTGTTGTTGCCTCAAACACGTCCAAGAACAATCGTTCACCTTGGTCAGCTTGTGAAGAGTGTCACAGCCCTTGATTGGACCAGCAAGAGTCTTCTTCTCCATCTGAGCCTGCAGCCTCCAAGTGCTGCTGTTTCACCCCTGCTTGCTCCACATGCATGAACCCCAGCTTCACCAGCATCTGCGGCTGCTCAGTTGGTGTGTAAGACATTTTCCCCTGTGCCAAGGACGCTGGATACCAGCAGAGGACTCTCTCCCCCGTGGGTTCACCTCAGCAAAGACAACCTAAATAACACTGTCCAAAAAACAGTCTTTATTATCAGGTTTCACAGTGGTTACTAATAACAGTTGACTTTTGTGATAGGCCAGGGTGTACTCGCTTACGTGACCACCACTCCATCCTTGCTGGCAGGTTGATATGATAGCTAGCTGAAGTATAACTATAGCTACATTGCGTTAACATAAGCATATATAACATTACACAGTGCAAACTTTAAAGCCTGTGGAAAAGAACTGTTTTCGAAACAGCAGTGCCAGCTGTTGCAAACAAAATAGTAATGTGTATTTCAGAATAACATAAGCAGGCTATCACTTCGAATGTTTTTAATTTTAAGTGAAATCTAGAATTCTTTGTACAAATTCTTTGTATGGTGGGCTTTTAGGTGTTTTGCTTAAATTGATTAGCTCCTTCCTTGTTCTGATAAGCAAGATAGCATAATTTGCATACTGTCTTTTGCAAATCAGTTATTATCTTGGTCATTTGCCTGACTCCAGTCATTAATCTATACTGGACTGTGCTGTACTGGGCATATTGCTCCTTAATATTTTGTGTCAGTTGACAAAATATTGTACATCAGGAGTAAAAATGCCCACTAACTCCTGGGAAATAAAAAAAAAAGTACATTTACCCAGCAAAGTTAAATCAGCTAGCTCCAGAGGGGTGTCCTGCAAAAGCGAGATTAATGTGTTAGTGAGCTATGTCAAGCTTAAAGTCAGAGTTTTCAGTGTCATGAAGGTTTCTGTCTTTTAAAGTGGCTATAGCACCAGTTTAACTTATGCCGAGCACATATTCAGTCATACCTAACTAATATCACTGAATGACTTCCAGCTGTAAAGTTTCAGCAGATTGTCAAAAAAGTTCACATACATTCAGTTGGTGATTCAGAAAATGATAAACGTTTGTATGTTTGATCCCAGTCAGCTGATGAATATCTTTTACAGTCATTCAATTGCAGCTTCTTAAATTCAGATTAGAGAACTGATCATTTGCATTTGTAGTCTATGACTGACAACATGTAACCAAATCGAATTAATTTGGCTGTAATCTGGTGACAAACTCATAATGTCTGACAAGGAAGTAGTGTGTTTCAATGTGGCCTTAAAATACATCCACAGGTGAGCCTCCAGTTAACTCAAATGTTGTCAGTTAACCAATCAGGAGCTTTCAAAGCCATGTCATCGTCATCTGTGCTTCCCCACATTGTTTAAAGGCATAGTAATCTTTGTGTATGTAAAAATTAATAAAAAATCTCTATAAAATATTCTGTCTCTCATTATTGCAAACAGAAATAATTTTGGCAATTCTATGTGACCTAAAACAGGAGAAGTTTAGTCTGATTTAATTTCAGACAGTGAGAAAAATTTTTTTGTGTCTTTTTACACAGTGTATGTAAACTTCTGGTTTCAACTGTATAACGTCCAAGTTTGAGAGCTCCAAAATGCAGCTGTCAAGTTAGGAAAAAACAGTAGGTCAGCGTATTCACTGACCTCTAAAACAAATATGTTAACTCTAATTAATATGTTTATTTTACTTCTCAGGACATGATCATGAATTAAGCAGTAAAATAAATGCTTATGCTTTCCAGGATCATTGATTGTTTGCAGCATTGCTCTCTTGTCTTATTTGCAGCAACAGTGTTGCATATTATATTAAGACATAATCATTGGCATCTGTTCCTCTGATAATGTTTCTGATCAGAATAGCCAGTGCCATTCCGATCAAACAGAGAAAAGTCAAGTAAGTTTAACACTCCCTTTTATGTGAGCGCAGACAAATCCTGAAGCAAAAGGCCTGGATTGAAAAGTTCATATTCAGCCTCGTGATACCCTTTATCTCTGAATAAGGTTTTAGTTTTTCTCAAGCTTGCAAATGCAAAAGAAAGTCTGGCTATGTTGAACTTGCTTCGTAGTATGTCTTTTGCTCTTGCAGACCTCAGTTAAACTGGTATGAATAAGCTAGTTTAAAGTAGATCTCTTTAACTAAGTCCAATTTTAAATGGCAAAAAGTAAGAGCAGGGAAAAAGTCTTACATACAATCTAGGAATTCCAGCTGAACTTGGCAGCCAGGTGCAGCTGGCCAGGGTGAGGTCTTACGTGACCTGTGGGTCAGGAGGAGCGTCTCTGTCTTCATGATGTAAATTTTAGGCAAATTATACAGGACTTACTGTCAACATAGTCCCGCCCCGTGAAAAAAAAAACCTTTCAGCATAAATTTAAAAAAGTAAAAAACACTAAGTGTAAAAAACAAAGAAAATGTCAGCATAAAGACAAAAAATTTACTTAAACTTGTGATTTTTTTTTGTTTTCGTTTGTTTTACCTTTTGGTAAAACTTCTTTCATTGCCAATTTTTTCCTGGTTTGAAAAACACTTTCTTTCAGTGCACGTATTTTAGTGCCAATGCTTTTTTCACTTGAGGGTTTTCTTTTTAGCGCCAGTTTTTTTTTTTTTAATCTATACCATCTTGTACTGTTCTGGTCCATTTTATGCTGGTCCTATAACATGATGATGACAACATCTGAACTTCACTGAAACAGCTCTGTTGTGTTTTTGTGGCAGCTAGTCAACACTTTATGCTAGGCTTAGATTGCAGAGCATCAATACAAAAATAGAGGATATATACTGTATATCGTCTGGCCTGAAAACATACATCAAGTACAAAAATCAAAGGTTTTGTCCCTTGTAGTATATGACAGCCAATAAATTATTTCTAAACACACTAGTCAGGATAATGAAAACTGCAGACAGAAACGATTAAGTTGGAATTATGATTGTGTAGAAAAATCACAAGAATTAAATTGACTCTGCTAATCTAACACAGTCATCATATCAGCTACAATTATTATATTGTCTAAACCTGACTTTTTTGTCCAGACCAGTGAGCGTGAAGCTGGGATCTTTGCTAGAGATGAACTGTTCAGTCAGTAAATGTTGATTCTTACTGCTTCCAAAATGAGTAGCCAAGTGAGTTAATGAGATTTAACCTGAGCTGATGTGGCACCAGCACCACTATCATAATTTATGTCCTCATTGTCTCCTACATTAATATTCATATGCTCACATAAACAAAAGCACTTTCACATTCAGCGAGAGCACTGACTGCTTTGCAAGCTGAGATGACTTCTCTTCAGAGGTATTTCAGTAACAACAGGGGTTGGTGACACGGCATGCCTCAACACATGTTTATGTGCCGAGACAAAGTGTGTTTTCTAGAGAAGATGAAAAACTACCTTTGTTACCTCCTACAATAATGGATTGATTATTTATGAGTACAACTGTATATTCTCTGATGCTTTCTTCCAAACTCACAGTGGCTTCTGCCAGCATGAGGAGTCTCCACCTCCTCCTTTATGTTCTTGTTTACAGTTAGTTATGCCCTCTCGAGGGCGCCTGCAAAAGAAGAAATTGTTTTGTTTTCTGCCAGCCTTAGCCATTGCTCCTCTCTCGGCTAATTAAAAATAATCCTTGGCCTCCCCTTCACCGGCTCGCAGGTAGCTGCACTGGAGCTACTCACCAATGCAGACAGTGTGTTTATTGAGATGGAAAAGGACAAGAGAAAAAATCATCAAGGCAATCGCTTGATTTTTGATCATAACCACAGGGCCGAACGCAGGGGCAGTGGTGTAATGGTTAAGGTGCCGGGCTCATAATAGAGAGGTTGTGAGTTCGAATCCCAGTCAGACCTCCACGGTGCCAAGACCCTTAGGCAAGGTCCCAACTGCAAGTGTGCCTCTGTCCACCCAGCAGTGAAAATGGGTACCAGTAAATACTGGGGAGGTAACCTGCGATGGACTAGCGTCCCATCCAGGAGGAGTTTAACTCCTAAGTCGCTTCATGCTACAGAAACCAGGGATAAGCTCCGGCCTGATGTAGGCTTGGGTGTAAAAAGCCCAATGGGCTTTACCTTACAGGTCTGAATAACATAGCTGTACAAACAATAGACAGTCTTCCTCTTCTTTTAGCTGCTCAGGTTAGGGGTCAGCTGCCACTATTTCATCCTATCCCTTGCATTGTATTCTGTCACACCAACCCTCTGCATGTCCTCCATTACATACATGAACCATTTCTGTGGATTTCTTCTTTTCTTCCTGCCAGCCAGCTCCATCTTTAACGTCCTTTATCCAATATATTCAATATCCCTCCTCGACAAATATCCACATCATCTCAACCTTTCCTTTTTAACTTTATCTCCAAACTTCTCAACCTCAGCTGTCCGTCTGATGTACTTGTTTCAAAGCCTGTCCTGGTCACTCCCAGCGAAAATTTCAATATCTTCAATTTTGCCATCTCCAGCTCTGCCTCCTGTCTTTTCGTCAGTGGAACCGTCTCCAAACCATACATCATAGCATGGTCTCATCACCATCTTGTAAACCTTCCCTTTCATTCTTGCTGATATCCTTCTATCACAAAGCAGCCCTGACACTCATTTCCACCGACACCACCCTACCTGCACTCTGTTCTTCCCCTCTCTAGTGCTCTATCTGTTGCCTTGGATGGTTGCTCCAAGTTATCCAAGTTATTTAAACTCAACTACCTCCACTACCTCTACTCCTTGCACCTTCACTGTTCTGCCTGCCTCCCTCTCATTCATACACGTACTCTGTCTTGCTTTCAATTCTTTCATTCTTCATCTCTCCAGGCTGTCTTTCACCTGCTCCCTACGCTCACTACAGATCACAATGTCACCTGCATCATCAGTCCATACAGACTCCTCTCTGACCTCATCTGTCAATCTGTTCATAACCACTGCAAACAAGAAGGAGCTCAGAACTGATCCGTGTGTAATCCCACTCCCACCTTGAACCCATATGTCACTCCTACCTCACACCTCACCACTGTCTCACTGTCCTCATTCATGTCCTGCACCACCTTCCACTTCTGACTTCCTCATACAAAAAAAAAAACAATAGAGTGTATATACTGTATGTAAAAGATGTAGCAACCCTGACATTTGGACTCCACATTTTGAAGCCTCAGTGTGAACACTTTGGCAGCTGCTGAGGTTTGGATGAGAGGGTGTGAGTTAGAAGTTAGCACTAGGCAGATTGGTTAGCAAGCTGCATTTATAAACTGTATATGTGCAATGCATAGACTCTGATCATTAGTGCCAAGCAACAAATTACTAAAATCCTAGAATTTCACTCATTAGAACTGGAGCACAAACTTTTTGGATTGTCTGTTACACACAGTAGATTATATTATTTATTTAATAATTTTATTCAAATGCTCCAAAAGGTAGCAATACCACAAATATGACAGAGGGGTCTAATTTAGTGACTGAAATTAGTGGAGGTGGTGCAGATGCCAGCAACAGCTCCCTGTATCTGGGAACTTATCCAGAGTTCAAAAGCATTCTCATCTGTCACGGAACAATGTACCAGCTTTTTATCATCTCAGATGTATTTGAGGATGTGTGGCAGTTTACTCACTCGGCCAACATGTGTCTCAAGTTGTTCTGTTTGGGCGTATAGGGCATTAGGTCCGTTGTTACAGGCTATTCACTTCCTGTACAACCGCAGTGAGAGCTTGATTCATACTGCTGGCAATTAGTAAGACTTGTTTCCAGTGAGTGTTGGACTTTCTCACAGATTCTGTCCCTAACTTTTATTGACAGACTTTTTAGGTGCAGCCAAGGGTGTCAGATTCATTAGCTCGGAATCTCATCTCTTTTTTCCCCAATGATGTAGTTTTGTTGGCTTCATTGAAAAGACGACTTCCAGACTGCACTGGGGTGATTTGCAACTGAGTGTGAAGGGAATGGGATCAGAATTTGCACCTCCAAGTCAGATGTCATGGTTCTTAGCTGGGCGAGAATAAGACGCTGCCCAAAAGTGGAGCAGTTTAAATATTTTAAGGGTTGTGTCCAAAGCACATGATAGGGTGCCAAGAGAGGAACTGTGGAATTGTATGAGAAGTCAGGAGTGGCAGAGCAGTGCTACTGTATGTGAAGCATGTGAAGGTGGTGCAGGACATGTATGAGGACAGTGAGACAGTGGTGAGGTGTGCAGTAGGAGTGACAGATGGGTTCAAG
>VUQH01089155.1:0-14533 GCA_015106775.1 Etroplus canarensis | reverse complement strand
AGTGAGGAGGGGGAGAGAAGTATGTGAAGGTGGTGCAGGACATGTATGAGGACAGTGAGGCAGTAGTGATGTGTGCAGTAGGAGTGACAGATGGGTTCAAGGTGGGGGTGGGATTACATCAGGGATCAGCTCTGAGCCCCTTTTTGTTTGTAATGGAGATGGACAGATTGACAGACGAGGTCAGAGAGGAGTCTCCGTGGACTATGATGTTTGCAGACAACACTGGGTTCTCTAGTAAGAGGAATAAGGTGGAAGAGAGCCTGGAGAGGTGGATGTATGCATTGGAGTGACCAGGAATAAATGTCAGTAGAAGCATGACAGAGTTCTCGGTATTGACTGAAAGAATGAAATCACAGATACAAGCACTGGAAGTGAGCTTCCTCAGGAGGCTTTCCAGGAGGATCTCAAAATAGAGCCAGTACTTCTCTAGATTAAAAGGTGGTTCAGCCATCTAACTAGGATGCTTCCTGTACACCTCCTAGGTGCACTGGATTGGAGGCCCTGTGGTAGACCCGGGACATACTGAAGAGATTATCCCTCAGATGGCTTTGGATTGCCTCGGTATACCTGGAACTGGAAAAGGTGGCTGAGGACAGTGCTGGAGGATGCCTCCCTTGTGGCCTGGACAACTGATTACCTAACTGGCAAACCACAGCATGTGCGTCCGCAGAACTGTGTGTCAAACAGGGGACCGTTCTCTCTTCCTTTCTCTTCACATTCTACACCACAACTTTAACTTCTGCACAGAGACTTGCCACGTTCAGAAGTTTTCTGATGACTCTGCAGTAGTGGGGTGTATCAGAGAGGGTGATGAGGAACAGTTCAGGACTACAGTTGACAACTTTGTCATGTGGTGCGAACAGAACCCTCTGCAGCTTAACGTGAAAGATACTAAAGAACTGTTTGTGGACATGAGCAGGATAAAACTGCCAATGACCACTCTTTCCATCAGTGGGGTCTCTGTGAAGATAGTGACAGACTACAAATACTTCAGTGTTCACATTGACAATAAACTGGACTTTATTAAATACACAGAAGCCATCTACAAGAAGGGCCAGAACCATTTCTATTTTCTGAGAAGACTTAGGTCCTTCAGTATCTGCCAGATGATGCTCAGGATGTTTTGACTCTATGGGAGCCAGTGCCATCCTCCGTGCTGTAGTAGATTGGGACAGCAGACAGAGAGTACCGGACACCAGCAGACTCAACAAACCGATCTTCAAAGCCAGTAATGCCATGAGTGTGGGGCTTGACTCTCTGATAGTGGTGTCAGAGAGGAGGATGCTGTCCAAGTTACGGGGAGTAATAGACAATCCATGAGGTGCTGGACAGACACAGGAGCACGTTCAGCAGCAGACTTATTCAGCCATGATTCTCCACAGAACAGCAAAGGAAATCATTCCTACCTGTGGACATCAAACTCTATGCTTCCTCCCTGTGACCCCTTGACAGTTTTATATTGTATATATTCATATTGTACGTACTTCATATTGTATACAGTGTTTAACTGTAGAGTTACTTATGTTACATATGGCGATTCATACAGAAAGGTTTATTTATTTGTATCATATTTCTTACCTCTCAAATGCATATCTACTGCCTTTCAAATTTATATTAATTTATAAATAATTGTAACAAAATACAATTTTCCCACTGGGATTAATACGGTATTCTGATTCTGATTCTGATATGGATGGTATAAGGCTGTAAAGTCGGGCATTTTAACATTTTGTGGGGGGGCTGACTCATTGTCAGAGCCAGCCTTAAGTGGCTATTAAAAGAGCTGCAGTTTTTGGCATGTAGCATTGGCTTCATATTAGTAGTACAGATCTATTCGTATTATCACCATTTGTCATAATCACCAATTAGCAAAAACAACAAAGTAGTTTCTTGCAAATATGGTTTGTTTTAATTATCAGCTGTTAGCTTAAAGAACAACTAAAACATAACACACTTGAATATCCAAACTGTCCATCAAAGTCTTAATGCATGACTGACGTAATGAAAGCACCAGGAAAATGATGAGTGAATTAAATCAGGGCATTTTTAAAAATTTTGCTTTAAAAGAAAAACATATTTATAAGCTTTAAAAACAAATAAAAATAAAACTATGAAAAAATACTTTTGATCATACTGATTCCCACCTCTATCTCAGAGCCAGATCCTGTATTCTAGTAACAGAAGATTTTGCCTGGTAGTGATTGTTTATATGTAAAAGCAGCTGTGCTGGCTGTCATTTGTATTTCCAATATCAAAGGTCAAAATGGTAAATTTTCCCTTAGAAAAAAAATGAACTAGAGCACACCACTGAAAATAAAGCAAACATATATTGCGGTTTTCCAAGTGGGGATACAAGCCCCTCTCACAGTGGTGGGTTGCATCAGGAAAGTCATCCAGCGTGTTTTAGGGTTAAACCTGGTTCACTGATGAGCTGGTGGATGTTAAGAATTTAAGGGATCAAATTCTTTTTAGTGCAGTAATTATTGACATTGTTTTAAAATTTAAAGCAACAATTTGAAAGTTTGAAATTATTGTTTCCATATTCTGCCAGAGATAATTGACTTTAATTTCTGTTTAATTTTTGTTAATGTCTGTTCATTATTTTACTTTTATATTTGCACTAATATAATTTTTTGTTCTGAAATGGACCTTTTAAGAATGTTTGTCATGTCATACCATCAATAATTTATGTGTAGCTTTTCAATTTTATTGCATGATTATTAAGTTTGATTTGTTTTTTAGTGTCCAGTCACTGCACACCTCTGTTTTAACCATCATGTGCCCTCTTTGACTGACATAAAATTTGAATGTAAAACTATAGAGAAAAAATAGATTAAAAAAGCCAGTAACAGTCTATGGGTAATGCACTTGTTTTATTTTTATTCTTGTGATTATATATTTTATGTCTTATTGATTGTAATTTTGACCTTTTTGGCTTTCCAGTTCTGTGTGGCCCACTTTGTATCTATTTCATACAGTTAGACTACATTTATTAATTAATGATGCATTTCTCATATTTTTGTAATTCACCATGCAGTCTGTCATTATACACTACAGTATTCAATTTCCAAAACAAGGCTCTGATATACCCTACTTAATCCTCATCCACTACAAAGTGGTTGATCGATCATATGATCGCTAGAGAGGTATCTGAGTTCAGTACAGCTCTCCTTCAGAGCCTCCAGGGAATCTCTTTTTTTTTCCTTTCAGTGAGAAGCTGAGAAGGGATTTCTGCAGCCAGTGTAGCCTTAGGCGTGCTTTCAGGGGGCTTTGGACTCAGACTTTGATGGTAGCTTTGAGGGCCTGACCACTGCAGCCTTGTGCGTGTGTATCTGAGATCGCCTGAGAGGTTTTTGAACATGATTGTGCATGTCGATGCACATACAAATCCCTAAAAGTTGCAAGGCTTTTTCTAAACAGTCATGTGTCACATGTTTCTACCAGAGATGCCTGACAGACAAACACACAGAGGGCCATTCAGTGCCTTACGTTTGTCTGTTTTGTAAAAGGTGATCATCCTCTGAGGATGGGAGTAAAGAAGCAGTACCTGTTAGCCAAAACACACCTAATTCTCCCAAGACTGAACCGATTCCCTCCATCCTGCTATGCAGACTTTCGTTTCTTCCCTTCAGCCTCCTCTTTTTTCAGCATCATTTTGAAAATATCTTCTAGTGAACACAGTCTGCCCCACCTCTTCCATCCTCTTACCACTGATAGTGATTTCCAGCCCTCATGTTTGTCACAGTTTTATTAGTTTGCACTTGGCAGGCGAGCACCATTTGCGTGCTGCGCATTTTATTCGGTCAATAAAGAGGCTACTGTAGAAGGAGCTTAACTCCATATGTGGCTGACTCTAGTGGGGCAGAGAATAGAAGTCTCCAAGATGTGTTGTCTGTAGGGGGACATCATGCACTATGACACAGGAATAATGAAGCATTCTAACAGATGTTCATCTTACAGTCAAGTTCTGCATTGTGCAGGAGAAAAATATCTGTCTAATTTGAGTAATTTAAGGATTTTTTTACCCCCCCCCCCAAACAAGACAAGAAAAAAATGCTCCTGAACAGGCATTTAGAGCATGGTTCTAATAAATTCTACATTAATGCTTCGGGTAGCTCTTTAAGCTCTTTAAAGGGAAACCGAAGAGTCAAAGGGAGATTTATTCATGTATTTATGTTTATTTTGACTTCTATTATTTCAGTGTTATAGTCACCATCTCCACCACATACACTTGTAAAGTTATTTCATTAAAAGCCTCTTTGTAGAAAAGGGTGTGGCCATTACGCACTGAAGCTGGGCACGAAACAGTCCAGTTTTTGATAATTAATCAGAATCAAAATAATTTATTAATTCCAGGGGGAGAATTGCATTGTGTTACTGACACAGGCACAAATATACATTTGAAAGGCAGAAAATGACATTTAAAACAAACAAACAAATAAACATGTCTGTATGAACTGCAATATGTAAAATAAATAACTCCAAAGTTAAACACTATATGCAAAATGTATGAGTTCTGTGGTGGTGGAATGAGTCTGCAACTGAACGTGCTCCTGTGTCTGTCCAGCACGTCATGGAGAGGGTGTGAACATTTGTTAGGGCTTGGCTGAAAAAAATCTTTCATAGGGGGTACATCACTGCAACAAGATTGAGAACCACTGCAACAGAGAACCTTTGGGATGTGGTGGAACAAGAGATTCGCATCATGGATGTGCAGCTGACAAATCTGCAGCAACTGTTTGATGCTATCATGTTAGTATGGCCCGAGTCTCTGAGGAATGTTTCCAGCACCTAGCTGAATCTATGCCATGAAAAATTAAGAGAGTTCTGAAGGTAAGAAGGGGATCCAAGCTGGTATTAGCAAGATGTAACTAATGAAGCGACTAGTGAGTGTTGGCCAAAAGTAATTGCTACTATGCAATGATGTTACAAGTACATCAAATTATACAATAACTTTAGACTATCCCACAATATATGGGAATGCATTTGTGTATGAAAAATAGATACTAAGTAAACCAAAATCCATCATTTTCATGGCCATGCTATAAAGTCAACCAACAGTTTCATGACATACAGTTTCCATGGCAACTGCCTTATTAGCCCAGCTTTTGCTGTACTCATGTTGTGTTAGATTTAAACTACGTTCTAGTGTCAGCTGTATAACTTATACAGCAGCCCACAACTGTCTCAAAAAAACGCACATCTTTGTATCCCTACAGTTGTGGGAGCCTTGGCATACTGCATTCATTTGTTCCTTAGCCAAACCTTAGTTTTAGTGTTAACCCTAACAAAGTAGTCTTAACCCTAACACAGACAGTTAAACTTATGAGTTTCATCATTTTGGCCCCGATAAAGCTGTTAGACCCTAACTGTATGGTGGTGTTTTAGTTTTTGGGTGCACCCACACGCACGCACACACATATACACACACACATGTGACTGACCGTGGAAAACTTTCTTGTTATTCAACAATTACACCTGTGTTGTCTGTGTTGGAATTCGAGGCAGCTCATGTGGATCCCAATCACTCTGAGATTCCATCCACAGCTGCTTGAGACTTTGGGTTAATTAGGCAGACCCTCCCTAACTGCTTGTGGTGTTTTGATGCCTGCCTTCAAAACCTGTGCTGTTACTCTATGTGTGAATAACATAATGAGAAAGGTTCCCAAGGTTTGTTATATCACACAGGGACCTGGATTTCATCCAGGAATACGTGCTCTCTGAAATTGAAAATGGACAAAGGCAGTTGTCATTTCCACATTAGATAGCCTCATGTTTCACACAACACACTGGCTACAATTGAATTATGCATTTATTGCATTATTCAACAAAGTTTTATTTATCTTTTACTTGGATTTTTAATGTCTGTCAGCACTGACTTTATTCTAATATTAATGAAACCTGCCCTTTAACAAAGAAATCAACTCTGGCAAGGGGAATGGGAACAGGACTCCAAAAGCAATGAATGAGCAATGACTGTGTCACAACGATTGACTGCTGCATAGCTTACCTGTCTGCGGGCCTCAGGTGACACTGCTGCTGTCTTTTATTCACGTTCTCTTCCTTTCCTATTTTTTCCATTTCATTATAGAATAAATGTAACGATTTTTGCTGAAAATCACTTAATAAAGTGCATTTGATTAGCAGTACCTGGCTGCTAATTCCTACAGAAGCATTAAGGGTGGGCTTACTTCTTCACAGGACACAGGACTCCTGGGAAACATTCTTTTTCCACATTCCTGTATTTTTGCATAGTATGAAGGACACATTTTTTTGGAATCACTGTGTTTAAAGGAGGAGGAAGCATCATCCACTCTCCTTTACTCTCTCCAGCTGACACAAATGTGAGGTATGAGTTATTATTTTGGAAAGATATGATGCACTCTGACTATTTATTAGAGTTAAGGAAGTGGGTGACCTAGTTCTCAAAGTCTGTCTTCTCACATCTGGGCTGAATTTAGCATACTGAAAGCATAAGTTACTCTTCCACGAGATCTAAATCATACCCATATAAAGACAGAATGTGAGGATACACAAGCAGGGGCCCACTCCTTCCATGCTCTTTAAAGTTAAGCTAATGAACTGAGAAGCACATCTTCTGATCACTGAAAGAACCCAAAGCTAAGAGTCTCAGGCATGTGTTTTATGCACATGAGACATTTTAGCTCATTGACGCCACTGAATATTAGTGGATAGAGCTAAGGTGATGTTTTTGGAACAAATAAAGAGTCTCTCATAACAATTTTAATAACTACTAATAAAGTTTTCTTCAATATTAATTATCAAGCTGATTACATGTGTGAAAACAGTGCAACAAGGACCACAGGCAGCCTGATTTTACATTGTAGAAATCTGCTCACATTATAATACATCCATGCTAGGATGTCAAAACACTATACACTTGTAGATAATGTAAAAGTAGGATGCAGCATTAGCTAACTGTAATAACATTTAATGAATTTATTGTATGATTGTCTTTATGATATGATTAAATAAACTTGCACCAGTTAGTTTGAGAGTCTCTTTTCCCAGAAAAAGCCCCCACTGGTTGTTTGCAAAAGCTTTTATTTACACCTGTAGTTTAAAAATTAAGCGATGACTAGCAACTGTGTGAATAGGTCCAAAATCTCTGCAGGATTTGTTATCCTGGTGACCCAGAAACATGCCTGACATAAGACTCATCTATTTGCAGAAAGATCTGTTACTTATGCCTCTACCACACATCCATTCTCCTTTCTTCTTAAAAAAATATAATAAACACATAGCATTATGCAAGACTTTTGGTCAGCCTTGAGAGAGTTCAGGCAACTCAGGAGGGGAAAGCAACAACTTGCTTGCACTGTATTCTGTGTGAATGGGGTGCTGCTGATGTGAACTGAGGATACTGTCTTCCCCAGAAGGCAGGTGGCTGGGGAGAGTCTGGGCATGTTTGCTTGAGCCCCTTCAACACAGACCCACATAAGTGACAGAAAATGGATGAATGGATGGATGGAAAAATGGATAAATAACAGGCTACCAATATATTTATTTAGGCTGGAGGATTTGCTGGCAGACAGTCAGCTGCTGAGGTAGTTCGTCTCTACCCTTTTCTAATTAGCAATCTTTAATCCTCAGAAACAACTTTGCTAGATTTAGGACTATGGCTTTTCTTGTCACTGTAGCTCAACAGTTGATAGTTGATTTTCCACTGTTCACTATAGAGTCTGGCCAGAAAAGGACTTTCAGGCAGATTTGAAAAGAGTGGAACCACTGGAAGCTGAACCAGTGGTGAATATAAAGAGGACCATGAAGGGGAAATTTGCCAAATTTGAATCAGCTATGGCTTTGCTTTTCATGGACAGAGTCACAGAAGTTTTTTCTTTATGAAATGTGGACGTTGCCACCATGGATTTAACATTTTTAAGCCCCATTGATTGATTAGTAAACTGCATTAATAAACTGTATTTGCTAATTAATGCTAAGCAAACCTACTAACAGCTTTACAGCCACTCCCTCATTTTCCCAAGAGGTCACCAAAGTGGAAAAATTCAAAATCTGTGATTTGGCATGTTTTTTTTTTTTGCCATATTCCCTTCCTGCAACAACTCTTTAATTTATCCATGCTTAGGACCACCAAAAGGAGTACACAAACTTGTAATTCCCAAAGCTGTGGATGTGTTTCCTCCTGGTTGTGAACCAGGGTGAGGTGAATGTGTATAACCAGCATCCTAATGAATGGATCTTCTCTCCTTCTTCTTCTTCTTCTTTTAGCTGCTACCTTCAGGGGTCATTGGAGCAAATCATCTGCCTCCATCTCACCCTATCGCATACATCTTCTTCCCTCACACCAACCCTCTGCATGTCCTTCTTCTCTTCAATGAACCTTCCCTGTGGTCTTCCTCTTCTCCTCCTGCCTGGCAGCTCCATCTTCAACATCCTTTGTCCAATATATCCACTATCCCTCCTCTAAACATGTCCAAACCATTGTAAACTTGCCTCTTAAACCATTTAATCTGAGTTGTCCCTGTGATGTACTTAGTTCTAATCCTGTCCACCCTGGTTAGTGCCATCTAGAGTCTCAGTATCTTCACTTCTGCCACCTCCAATCAGTTCCACCGCCGTTTTTTTTGTCAGTGTCACAAGCCATCTTTAAACTCATGATTCACACCCACTTTAGCTTCACTCTTCGCATACTTTCTCTTCAAGATTACCTCTTCTCTACTTCGCTTCCTAGCTACACCAATGTAGAAAAGTTGGAATCTACACTATATGGGCAAAAGTATTGAATCATCTGGACATTACACTAGCAGGAGATTTTATAACATCCATTTCTAAGCCCATAGACATTAGATTGGCATTGATCACCCCTTTTCAGATATAATGGCTTCCACTATACTGGGAAGGCTTTCTACAAGATTTTGGTGTGTGTCTGTTCAAACTTTTGATGGGATTTAGGTCAGGGCTCAGTGTGAGCCAGGAAAGTTCTTCCACACCAAACTGAAAAGGGCTTTCTCCAGACTGTTTCCATAAAGCTGGAAGCATAGACTTTTCCAAAATGTCTTGGCAAGCTGAAGGATTAAGATTTCCCTTCACCAGAACAAAGAGATTCAGGCCAACCCTGTAGGTGTGGTTTAGTTGAATATCTAGGAGGTAAGAACTTTACAAACTGGCTTGTTGTCATGGTAGCATCCTATTTTTAATAATTACACTAACATTCTCAAATTCACTGAGCTCTTTATACCCATTCTTTCACAAATAAGGCAGGCTGCATGATTGTTTGATTGCTTGAAATACTTCAATTCTATGATTGGAGGTGTGACCCAATACTTTTATTCACATAGTGTACCTCTAGTGATTCTGGCCTTGCTTCCCTTCTACCTGATCTCTTCCACACACACAATATATTTACCTTCTATAAAACAAACAAACAAAAGTCACCCATGTTGTTATAAATGGGAGGGACTATCCTAACAGAGGTCTTTTGGATAGTGTTTTTTGTTTAGTTGGTTTTTTTGTACTAGTTTGTAAACATGAGATTTGTTGGGCATTGACTCACTTTTAATGTCAGTCTCAAGTGGTCTTTAAAGGAACTGTAGTTTTGGATGGAACTGCCACTTAGATGTAACAACAGTATGATTAGGTTCAGGCACAAAGCTCACAAGGGAAATATGGGTTGTAAGTACTTTGCTGAGTGGAAACAAGTTTTATCATCATGGTTACAAAACAGACTCACAGTTAAGGGTCAAAATGGCCACTGTTGGTCTAAAACAGTATAAAAATCCAATGCCTGCTCTTCATCAAAAACTCCTCTCTACAATGTCTTTGTTGCTGCTCAGACTCAGACTTTTTTATTTGTCATTCAATCCATTACAGGATGAACGAAATACTGACTCTTAGGTCTCGATGTAGCATGTGAAAAAAAAAGTTAGTAAGATTTAAGTAAATAGAAATATATTAAACAGTAAGATAGAAAATATAAAACCCAGCAGTTATATACAGAAATATACACAATACACACAATATACACAACTATACAATAATACAGAATAATAAATACGAAAAAAGATAAACTACTTCTTCACACTTCTTCATTTCATCAAGTTACTATAGCCACAACAGGGTCAATATAACAAAATACAACTAGGATTGTCATATTGATTCACACACAAACAACAAATAAATACAAAAGCCCCACAGCCAGCTCCATCTTCTGCTGCTGTACATGATTTACAATCACATAACAATTATATTCTACCACACATTCTTTGAATATGTAGAATCTGTGCTTTATACACATGCTGGATAGAATTCAAACAAGTCTTCTGTTAAGGCTGTGGGTAACTGATGGTGAGTAAAAATACATTTTTCATGCTCTCCTAATAAATAATACAAGACATCCCCTTCTGCCTTCATGACACAGAAATAAAGTAGGCATATATATCTAACAATTTTCAAGCTTAATCATTTTTGTGTACAAGGAAATAATAAATGGTAGTATATTTGCCTGCACTCAGTGATTTTAGAAATGCTTACCCTTGTTTATGCAATTTGCCAGGTTCAACAATCAGCATTATGCTGACGAAACACCAGATTTCTTCACAGCAGCATTTTATTTTGACCCTCCACATGAAACATCCTAAACACCCTATAGACAATCTGTGGTTTATGAAACACTTTATTATATTACGATAAAGACATGAGCATTTTCAGTGTTAATCCCATCTCAATTAACAATTACAACTCCTTCAAACAATCATAATTGTATAAACAGCGTGAAAGCTATTTGTGTTGTGATCATATGTAATCAAATATATTAAGTACTGTTTAACTCATCTAGAAATTCTTTCAAGCCTGTTATGTAATAAATGTACAGACACCGTATTACACACACCAGGCTCTAACTTCTCACTTCTTCATACCACACTAAAATAGAGAGTATAGCAATCATGAATCACAGTCTCAGCACCAGATTTTGCCAAGGAACGGATTAGTCATCCACAAGAATTTTATGAGTCTTTCTGGGTAAATAATTTCCAAGAACCAGTATATTTGTGAGATATTTTAGTATCCCAAGTTACAAATTTGTCCTGGAAAACTGAGTGACATTATAGAAGCAGGAAAACTATCTGAGATCCTTTCATAAGTCATGTTTTTTTAGCCTTAGGGTTAGGTTTTGTTTTAGCCAAATACCAAATTTTCAGAAAGTACAAATTTTATTTTAAATTACGTTTCCTGCTGTTTACTGCTGTGTGTCATTAACTATTGTCTCTCACTCATGTGAGACACTTCTCACTTATGTGTCATGTACTGGGCTGATCTGAATGTCCTGTCCACGATCTGTGACATTTACCAGCTGTCTGCAGAAGGAAAACACAGAAGGGGTCAGTATGTGGGTGATACTGTGTTGATCTGTGTCCAACACTGGACTTGGACTGTTTCACGTTTAGAGGCTGGGGAGAAGAAATCCAGTTTAAATGGTCTTAAATGTACAGTCGCCAAGTGCTTGCTCTTAGGGGATCGCCTGATTATTGGGGTTTTCTCTCTAACACTGTAGGATGTTTACCTTACACTGTAAAGCACCTCGAGGTGACCAGTTTTTCTGTTAAAAGAGTTTCCATTTTCTTATTGATGGTACTTTAACAGTATTGCACACCATTAAGATTTCTGCTGCTGTCAATTAATATAAACTATGAATAGGATTTTGATCTTTTAAGCCAGAGAGCCAGAGAGGGAGGAGAGGGGACCCAAGTGCAGGATTCCAGGAAGCCAGATGATTGAAATTTATAGTGAGCTTTAATTGCTGAGAAAATCCATCAAAATAAAGGAAGTCCATGAAGCACAATCCAAACATGCAAACATGGGAAACTGGAACACTTTCTGACACGAGGAGACATAGACTAATGACACGACACAGAACTGAAGAGAGGCAGAGTGCAAGTAGACAGAGACGTGGGGAAAGTGGCAACAGGGAAGGAAGCACAGGTAACAACAGTCAGGGGCAAAAAGCAAATCTGATTATAATACATGGAATACAACCTGTATCTAAGTAAAACAGGAAGTCAGAAACACAACTGGGAATGCAGACATGACAACTTCACAGAAGAACATGAATACACGAGGATGACACATATTAAACTAATAAACTAAATGCTGGAGAGGACTAGAAGTGAGACTCAGAGACTAAATATAAGAAACAGCAATGAACAAGGTATCACAGGAAAGTACAACAACTACACATAGACTAGATATGGGGAAACATAAGGAGGATCATAAAACAAAACCCAAGGAACCAACCACGTTAAACTCAGAAGGCATTAACTAGAAATCAAATGCAATATGCATAACTGGAGGGCAGGAGAGAGCAACATGTAACCAGAAATCAAACTCAAAACCCAGACAGACAAATAAAATAAACCATACTAAACATAGTCAGGAATAGAACTAAGGCTCGGTCATAAACAGGGAATAAAATAAATATAACATGAGAATAAAGAAACCACAAACAAGAACATACATAAACCCAGGACAAGGCCATGAAACTGAAACTGCACGAAAAACAAAAATGTAGGGACTCAAAGACACATAATGTTTAGAAAACACAAGCGAAGCTAAAATAGGACAAAAACAAAACTACATGAAACAAGGTACAAGAGAAACAAGGAACCCTAAACATCTTAGAAACTAACAAAAACTCAAATTTATAAAACACATAGACCATGACAGGCTCAGCCTCTAAAATGTGTATATTAACTAAGAATATATGTTACTAAATATGTGTCTAAAAGTTATTGAGACTTGTCTAGTGTATTAGTTGTTAGGATGCTTGTAACTCACTTCCAGCTAACAACACTGGCTAGCCCTAGGGTGAAAAGTAGAGCCGAGGGCGTAAGACTTTCCCTGTCAGTACATAGCCTTTCCACCAACAATCGCCATGCAGTGCCCTTGTGGCGACATATGGTAACTAGGTACCTTACGGCCCAGGCTAAACTGCAGGAGATCTGGCCCTATGACATATGTATTGCAGGCCCATCGGTGTATGGACATGTCCTGATGCCTATGAATTGGCATAGGATAGATGTGCCAGGGGCAACTTCTAACAATGGGAGAGATCTTTGCACCTCACTGTACAGCTACCACCCACCAAAGGTGGGCAGCCACCTGTCAGTAAGGTGCTGTCTGCCATGGTCAGCCTGCTCCCACTGGAGCAGGCTGACCATGGAGCTAAAGGGTCATGCCCTGACAAGCTGGCCGTAAAACTTAGACACCCAACCTCATGACATGAAAGGCGAAGAGAGCAACTCATAGAGTTGCTATTCGGAATGTATGAAACATACAATCTGGCTTGACGACTGATCTCTTGAATGTAAGCAATTTGCACAAAACAGCAAAGAACTAGCAAGGCTGGATGTCGACATTGCTGTTCTTCAAAAAATGTGACTTGCAGATAGTGAAGAGAACTATACCTTCTATTTGAAGGGAAAGCAGGAACATGAGACCAGGGAATATAGAGTAGGGTTTCCAGTCAAAAACTCCCTCCTGAAGATGACTGAGCCACCAACTGGAGGTACAGAGAGATGTCTCCAAATCCATATGTCCACAAAAGAAGGTCCAGCTAACATCATATGTGTCTATGCTCCTACTTTGATATCAAGTACAAATTCTAAGGTGAACTAAACACAGCCTTAAGTCAAATCCACATTACAGAGTTTCTGCTGCTACTCAGAGACTTCAGTGCCAGAGTTGGTATTGACAATACCGTGTGGCCAACATGCCTGGGGGATCATAGGACCGGATGGATGAATGAGCATGGCCAGAGACTGTTGCAACTGTGCAGTTTTCACAATCTGTGCTTTACCAACTGCTATTTCCAGGTCAAACCTCAACATCATGTGTCATGGAGACATTGAAGATCAAGATATTGGCACCAATCGGACCTAATCATTACTACACATCAGGCACTGAACACTGTGCTCATAACATATACCTACCACAGTGCAGATTGTGATACTGCTCACTCGTTGGTTTGTACCAAAGTAAGACTGCAGCCAAAGAAGCTCCATGACTCCAAGAGGAAATCCCTTGCATCAACACTTGCTGCTGCAAAAACCTAGCAAAGGTACTAGATTTTAAGTACACCCTGCAACTCACCTTCCCTGATGAGCCAGACCATGAAAATGTAACCTCAGGAAGAAGATTGCCAATTGGCACCAGACCTTCTGGTCAGAAATGAACAGAGTGGCCAAAGCTAAATGCTTTGCTCAAATACAAATAGCATCCTAAAATAAGTAACCTAAACAATCTTCCAAAATCTAGAGCTATTGCACAGCATACAGATGCCAACATACTGGACACAGCTATGCAATGATATACAAACATATGGCGATGTTGAAAACATTAATGGGATGTTTGAAGGACTGAAGAGTGCTATTGGCCCTATTCAGATAAAAACTGCCACACTGAAAGCAAAAAAGGGAGAGGTAATCACTGACACCAACAAGGAAATGGCAAGATGGGTAGAGCACTATCTGGAAGTCTGCAAAACAGAAAACATTGT
>VUQH01089153.1:13578-27557 GCA_015106775.1 Etroplus canarensis | reverse complement strand
TATATATATATATATATAAAATACAGTTCACAGAGCCAGACTCAGATAACATTAGCCTGATGAGTTGAGTCTGTTTAGTGCAGATACTATTGTGTTTAGATGCAGAAACTCAGGTTCACAAAGGATTTATAATCAGGACAAATATTTAATGAAAAACAATACTCTTATTAGCATTTGTAGGTTATGATGTTGTGGATCATAACCCCCCCCCAATAGTCATGTATTGGGTCAATGCTACAATACAGTTGACTATAACACAGCCCAGGGGATCTCAGTAACTTCACAACTTACAGTCCTAACAATAATATTGTATCAAGCATACCAGAGGCAACAACCAAAACAGCCGCTCAGCTTAAGCACTCTTAAGAAGAATTTGCTCCATCACGGAAAAGGCCAAATCAAACATGCAGGAAGGAAAACCACAAAGTTCAGTCTCCAGAGGAGTCCAAAAGATGTTGGATGAGCCCATGTTTACATGTCAGCCATTGTTGTGGGCTGCTATGTAAAATGCATACAGCACCAGAGTTACTCAAAAAAGGTTTGTTTGAGTGAAGCTAAAGTGTAAAAAATGCCTTTTTGTGCATGCACGATAAATAATCTGGACAACGGTATTGGGCCGCACCTCTTAATTCAGGTGTTTCATTCAGTCATATTGCCACAAGTGTATAGAATCAAGTACCTAGCCACGCAGTCTCCATTTACAAATGTTTGTGAAAGAATGGGTCTTTCTAAAGAGCTCACTAAATTCCAGTGTGATATTGTATTAGAATACCACCACTCTTAACATATCAGTTGCTGAAATTTTTTCCTTCCTAGATACTCCATCCAATATAAGTGGAAATGTTTGGGAACCACAGAGAATGAGAACGTTACCTGCCTGACTGCACTGTGCCACCTGTAAAGTTTGGTAGAGGAGGGATGATACTGTGGGGTTGTTTTTCTGGGGTTGACCTGGGCCCTTTTGTTCCACTGAAGGAAAATCTTAATGCTTCAGCTTACCAAGACATTTTGGACAATTCTATGCTTCCAACTTTGTGGGAACAGTTTGGGGAAGGCCCTTTTCTGTGCCAGCATGGCTGTGCCCCAGTGCACAAAGCATGATTGACAAGTTTGGTGTGGAAGAACTTGACTGGCCCACACAGAGCCCTGACTTCAACCCCATCTAACACCTTTGGGCACTCCCATTCATCAATTTCCGACCTCTCAAATGCAAAAATTCTCAAAGACATGCTCCAAGATCTTGTAGAAAGCCTTACCAGCAGAATGGAACGGGTTACATAGAGTTTTATTTCTAGCAGTAAAATAGTGAACTTAAATAAACCACTCAAACAGAATTAAATATTAACGGTATAGTCATTTAATACTCTTATTCAAATGTAGCTCTATTTAAATGGAGAAAATAATATATGGCTTACTGTCAGAGAAATAAATAATTCAACATTTTGGGAAATACACTTTGCCATTATCTTTGAGCATTAGGACACATCGATATTTCGTTTGTACAGAAAATGAAGCAAGGGCTAGCAGCTGGTCAGCTTAGCATGGTACAAGTCGCGGAAATGGGTAAAATTGGCAGTTTGGCTCCTCCCAGTGGAAGAAAGTCACTAGCCAACACCCTGACATCCCGAAGCTCACTGTTTTACACTTCGTATCGCCATTTTACTAAATAATTGCAGAAACATACCATTTGCTAATTCTAAACATTGTGTGTTTGATCCTTTACAGGCAATCTTGGCCAACCAGAGTGGATGTTCACCAGGATGTCAGTGATGGTTTGGGAGGTCCAGCTATCTCCCACCCTGGAGGGCCCCAGTCCCCTGCCCGTAGTGCTGAGAGCCTCCACAAAGGCCCCAGGCCCAAAACGGCTCTGCTGGACCTCAGCCAGCGGCAGGAAAATCACACTTCCTCATCGAGCCAGCAGCAGCAGCAGCAGCAGCAGCAGCCTCCACAACAGACCCAGGAGAGGGGGCTCAGGCCTCTGGCAAAGCCCCACTCCAACCCGCTTAGGCTGAGCTCTCTTGCATCAGCGGGCCCTTGCAAACCTCGTAGTCCCAGCCTTTTCAGTGTGGAAGAGGATGAGGAAGAAGACGGGGCAGAAGATAAATGTTTGCCCCCCTCTACACTGCCCACTCAGGTGGTGCTTCGTTGCAAAGCCTCCACATCGTCATCATCCTTGTCTTCTTCTGGTAATCGGCTGACATCTCGTATGAGTGCTCCGGTTCTTAACCAGATTCATGAGGAGGACCAAGAAGATGAGGAGGAAGAGGGGGAGAGCAGGGAGTTGCATGGACTCGGTCCACCCAAACCCAGCCTCAGCCTCAATCTGAACTCTAGGATACCTTCACCTTCAACGCTCATGTCTTCTCCTAAAACTGTTGGTGTAATGGCACCAGTTGCCTCTTTCACACCCAGCTCAGAGACCAGTGATGATGACACAGAAAGTCACTATAAACCTGATGCAGTAACTGTGGGTGGGCGAGGGGTTGGGCGGGAAGGGAGGAAAGAGGATGGAGGGAAAACAGGGGCAGGACAGGACAGCCCCTCTAACTGTGCCAGCCCAGGATCAGGGTCAGGCCAAGGTAAGGGTACAACCAAAGCTGCCAGTGGCCTGGTAGAAAGCCTAAAACTGATGAGCCTGTGCCTAAGCTCTCAGTTTCACAACCTGACAGGGGGAGGAGGGGGAGGTGGTGGCGGCAGCACTGTTGGCGGTGGTGGCAGCGCTGGCAGCGTAGGTGTGGACGCCCAGGACCGTCCCATGTGGAGAATGTGCATGGGCGGCTCCACAGGCAGTTTAGACAAAGTCTCACTCTTGGGCGGCCCCTCGCCCAGGGGCAACCTTTACCACCAGCCCCCGCTGGGAGACGCACTGGCAGACCCGCTGCTGGAGGGACCCTGCTCGGGCCGCCTGAGGCTGGGAGAACTGGACCTGGCCAGGGAAAACCACAGGAACATGAAGAATCGTGTGCTGCAGATGCCCCTGAGCGACAAGACTCTCTCCGTCAACATTCACCGGAGCCCCAAGGAGGGTCTGCTCTGCACCCCCACCCCACACAGTTGCTGCCAGGTCATCTAGAGCGCAGCCAGCCGCTCCGTCGGCTGCTGCACCTCCACACTCCTCCACTCCTATTCCTAGAGCCATTGTTATTCTGCTTTCATTTCAGTTATGTCACCACATGCGTACACATTGTTTTTGCATTTTTATTTCTTTCCTTTTGTTGAACAATTAGCGGCAAATAACTGGGAGAAAGTCCAAATGCCGAAATTGCACATTTAGAGACACAATAAGTCCCATGGAGGACACTGGGTACAATGCCAAGTACGTGAAGCACTTTCAGCAGATTCAACAAAAACACTGAAGGCACATTTTAACGCGCGGCTCTGTTTAAATGAGGCTACAGAAGGTGCTCACAGCCCTGCTTTTACACTTATATACTGTATGTGCACAATGTTCACACCTACAGCACTCTTGTAAGCTGATGAAAGGGAAAGCTATTTTTTTTTTAATCATGTTACATTTTGTCTTTTTTGTTGTATTTTAATGCTGTGTTTTTAATATAATTTTTAAATTATATTTTGGACATTTTATCTTTTTTTAAATTTGGACTGAAAGAGTTAAGTGTTTTCATGAAAACGAGGACAAATACAGGGTGAAAATGAACAGAAGCACTTAAGTATGACGGTGGCACGCAATCTTTTGTAGTCTATCACTGTTTTATTTTTCTATCTCGAACATGCTCTGCAGAAAGAAAACGCACACTCACTTGTCAAGTCTCTGCAGTTGGACGGCAGAGTTTGTACATATGTGAATAACTTAGCAGAACTCTGTACCTGTAGTATTAACGGTAAAGTTGTATTGCAGTAGAAACCTGAATACTAGAACCTAATGCACCATTATTCGTCATTCCTACTGGATATTCAAGGTTTTGGTTGAGCCCAGAGCTAGAAGGTGAAGGTGTAAAAAGAGATCTCCGCTGACACATAACAAAATTTTTAAATATTAAATGGCAGCTCTTTAAATTCAAAGTGGCCCTATATTTATGTTCAGTGGAAGGAAAAAAAAAATAAATCTAAAACTGGGTGGAACCCAAACAATGTACATCCCGTAGCTTTCCAGGATCACAGTAGCCACTGTTGTAGCGTATTCCAAAACAACAACAATCAAAGGGGGAACATAACAACACCACCCCTTAAAGTGTCGGTCTGTGTAACTGGATGTGTGACCCACCCCTAGTGGAATATATAACTTGACAGTGCATGTGTTTTGCTGTAGCAACCTTATTCCTAACCCACTGAGGTAAGCCACCTGTTGTATCTACCTAAGTAACAGATTCAAATGGTCACTTTACTGTAACCTCACAGCAATACCAGCGACTGCAAAATGTACAACAATAATGTATGTGCCATAAGATCTGTCTTGAGCATATTGTACTGTATGTATATGATAGAGATCTATTAAAATAAAATGATGTGAATGAAGTCTGACGCCTGTTTCTCAAGTTTAGGTGAGTTGAGAGTGTCCTCGTAGTGTAGTTGTTTACACATTCGCCTCACAAGTGAAAGGTCCCTTGTTCGATTCCAGGTGGGGACACAAGCACCTCTCACCCTGGAGGGTTGGGTTAGGAAGGGCATCCGGCATAAAATCTCTGCCAAACCCATGCAGATTAATCCACTGCGGCGACTCCTCGGTGGAGAATACGAGGGAGCAGCTGATGGTACAGTTCAGTCGATTGAGAGTTGATGCTCACCTCCTTTTTTGCTCATCCAAAATTTAAAGCACAGACTGTATATAGAAGATGGATGTAGCACCTGTGATGTCACCCCTTGGTTTTTGAAGTCTCGAAAGCATATCCTAATTTGTCTAATGGCGGTGTTATAGTTTCTGTGCCCCAGAGTATGTGAGGATCCACTGGGGAGTGAGTGACAGATATGTCATCGTCAGAGGACGAACACAAGACTGTGTAGACATTCATGTGCCCTCAAAATTTTTGTGACCCTGCAAACTCTGTTTTACAGTACACCAACTACACGAGTGCTTCAGGCAGACTCTGACTTTAAAACCATAAAAGAATACTCCTCATCCATGATGTATGTTGCCTTCCATGGGTATATCTATAAGTAAGTATATGTACCTTTCAGCTGCTCCCTTGTATAATCCCTGCTTAATACTCTTGATGGCACTGTAATATACAAAATAAACATTATGTTATGTAAGATAAGACTTCATACTAACAGTTGAGATTAAAAAAAATTATGAATAGTGTTTACTGAGGTCATGAATTGTGAATAGCTGGATAATTTTCTTAGTGACTTCCAGACGAGTGTCATCCTTCAGAGCTGAAAAATGAAGGCGTTGTAGAAGTGGCAAAAACTGCAGTTCTTCCAATGGCCACTTGAGGCTGGCTCCAAAAGCGAGGCAATCCCCATAGTCTCCTATGTTAAAATGTCCAACTAAATGCTGTTGAAAAGCATGTTTACAGCCAGGTATAAAGGTACTGGTAGGTTGAAAGTTATGTTGATTGACAGTTGAGGATTGATTGACAGATGTGCCAGCACAGGGGGATGTAACCAGTGGCTCTCTGCTAATTCCGTATACAGAACTGGACCTCTCAGTCATGATGTTGGTGCCTTTTGAGCATTTTAAATGGAATTCCCTCAAAAATAATATGGTTTGGTTTTTAATTTCATCATCAAGATTTCCAGACAGCCGTTTCACACCGATCAAAGTCAAAGCAACATACACCAGCGACAGAGAGGCAGAAATGGCAAACACTTGAAAAGCAGCACGCACCTCTTCAAGCTATTAGCACAGCACCCTCTTTTACAAACGTGGTTGCTTCTGGTTCCTAAAAAGCAATATGGTAATGGCCAAAAACTTAATGTTCATGCTTCAAAATGCAGAGTCCAAAACCAACCTCCAAGCAAGCAACCAACCAACAGTGTCATAACATAGCTATGTCCATCTCTAATGTCCCTGCTGGCCATTAGAAGAATATAGATTTAAGGCAGTTCCATACTGGGCTCACTATTCAGACCTGGAGACCATGTCCGTCTTCATAGTATATGGTATATGCTTGGGTTTATACACAAACAGCCTTTGTGCAGACATATCGGTCTGTTATAGACTGTTACAGTCAGTTAAGGTAAAAAATGGGGATAAAATATTGTTCTAATCTTTGAATTTCATGCATGTGTTCCAGTTTTCACACATAATCATGAGTGGGTAGGTGGAATAGCTCTAAGTGCCACAGCTGAAGACAAGCATAATTTTAATGGTCAGGTCCTTTTAGAAGTAAAAGGACATGTTTTTTGTCCTCTGATATCTGGAAACAGAAAGAATAGGGATAATCTCTGTGGATGAGACTTGATTCAGCAGAGTGGGTCCATGTGCACTAAAAATTGTCCCATTGTGTTTATTTTCCTGAATGGTCACAGCCCCTCCATAAACACTGCAGGGAGTTGTAATCGCTGCAACATCTGGGCTACTGTTCCACATCACCCAGCTGTGAGGAAATCAGATCAGACCAGATAAGCTTTCGGGTCGACGCGTGAACCCGTGCGACCCACAGGCTTACAAGCACACACACACTCACTCATGTGGTGATGCCAAGTACAGCGACAGCTCCACACAAACAAGCCGGAGCGCAGAAGCTGTGTGGGATAACACACACACACACACACACACACACACAAATGAGCAGGTGACAAAAATGTTGCATGGGTTTTTGAATGGATCAGTGAGAACAGTGTGTCAGATGGAGGATGTCACATGCACACCGAGACACGTGCTGGAATCAGATCCTGTGATCTACCCACATTTTTCTCACAGCAGTGAGAGACATGAATGCCATCTGAGCCTTGTCAGTCTCTTCATGTGCATCCTCACTGTATTAGTTACCTTATTTTTCTAAATATATTAAATCACTAGAAATCTAGAACATGAAGAGCATGACATATATGGCAACACTTGAATCAGTTTGTGTAGAGGTTACAGTTTAATGCTGCATAGTATACAAAGGACCAGTCAGGCTGATCTATACTGTTTCCCCGGTTCTGGCAGGTCATTGTGCATTAACAGTTGTGATAACCCTTTTGCTGACATTTGTGGTGAGAGGATCTTTTGTGCCTTCAAACTGCCATACTAAACATTCTGAATGGAAAACAAAGTGAAAGTGATTGCTCATAATGATGAACAGCATTGCCAGAAAAAGCATATCCCCTGTTATTTTGTAGCTGTTTTATTTCCTCCACTGCTCTCAAAGTGTCATTTTTTTGGCTGCAGCAAGCACTCTTAGAGCCAAATGTGCTCTACCTGCCCAGCACTAAATAGCAGTCAAACACAGTTAGCGACCAGCTAACTGTTAACTTAGAGCAGACAGCTAAAATTTCCAGCAGTGGGTGGAAGGGACCAAAGCAGAGCTGAAAGTGTGTGGAAATTAAATTTATAATAATCCGGTGGAGACAAACTCATCTTTAAATGTACGGTAATGTTGGTCTGTAACCTCTGAATGTGTCAGTTCAGCTTAAGGGTACTCCCAGTTTATTTCTGCAGAAATTAAAATACATGACGTGTACGTTATGTGGACAAAAGTATTAAGGCCACACCACATTTAATTCAGGTGTTTTATTTAGTCACATTGCCACAGGTACATAAAATCAGCATTTTGGAACCATAGCAACTCAGCCATAAGGTGAGATCTCAGTACGAGAGAGATTTGACAGAATTGGTATGACTGTACGCAAGGAGGTTCTCAGATTTGAGAAAGAGAAAGCCAAGGACTTCAAGAGCCAGATAAGCAAATACCTGGAGGCAATGCTGCAGTCACAACAATGACTCATGAAGTTTTGGGAGGCATTCCTGCCTGAGGCAAAGACAACAGCTTGATGAAGAGGGAGACTTTTTAAAAGACCCCAACTGCCTTTTTGAACACTTACCAAGGCTACTTAAGCCCGCACCTGTCATTCCCCCACCACATCCATCCCCAACGTGAAGTTGCAGAGTGGGGTTGCAGAGTGCAAAGGCACATGGTGCATAAAAATCAACAAAGCTATGCTGACTAAATAACTGCAAAGTTTCAAACCTCCCCTTGCATTAACAGCAGCACAAGAACTGTGTGTTGGGAGCTTCATGCCTTTATGGCATGGGTTCCCATGGCCGAGCATCTGCATGCAAGCCTTACATACCAAAACTAAGCATCTGAGTGATGCAAAGCATGCCACCACAAGACTTTAGAGTAATGAAATTGTGTTATGTAGCATAGTCACACCCTTCTTTCTGGCAATCCGATAGATGAGTCTTGGTTTGGCAAAGGCCAGGAGAACTGTACCTGCCTGACTGCATTGTGTCAACTGTAAAGTGTGGCGAGGAGGGATAATGCTGTAGGGCTGTTTTCTGTAGTGGCCCGGGTCCCTTAGTTCAAGTGAAGCGAAATCTTAGTGCTTCGGCTCACCGCGACATTTTGGACAATTCTATACTTCCAATTTTGTCAGAACAGTTTGGGAGAGGCCCTTCTCTGCTCCAGCATGGCTGTGCCTCCGTGCACAAAGCAAGGTCCACAAAAGCACGACTGGAGAGTTTGGTGTGGAATAACTTGACTGGTTTGAATGGAGTTCTGATCGCAACCTCAGTGAACACCTCTGGGATGAACTAGAAAGGAGTTTGTGAGCCAGGCCATCATCAGTGTCTCTTCTGGATGACTGAGCAAAAATTCCCACAGACACACTCCAAAAATCATCCCAAAAGAGTGGAAGCTGGTATAGCTGCAAAAGGGGGACCAACTCCATATTAATTCTTATGGATTTAAAATGGGACCTCATAAAAGCTCCTGTAGATGTAATGTGAAGGTGGTCCAGTTCTTTTGTCCATATAGCATATATGTTATTGATCTGTTGGTATTGAAAAATACAATATTATCCTCCCACATGATGTAGCAGGACTTTGGTTGTAGTGCTGTAATAACAAAAAAGAGCAAGTGCATCCAACAAGCTGACACACCAAAACACGCTTGAAAGAGTTGTTTAGCTTAAGCTACATGTCAGATAACTGAAATCTGTCATCTAGCTGCCATGGACCATCATGGGTTGTGTTTCTCCGAACTCAATGTACAGACTCGTATACGCTCTCGTGTTAGCTTTTTGAACAACATGAGTTGCTAAAGTTGTGTGTTTGCCACTTCACACTGGGTTAAATTTCAGTTCATCAAAGGAAGCAGCTGCCAGCATCTCCAACAGTTCATATTAATGTCTACATTTTGTCATTTGAGCTTCAAGATTAACAGACCACATCACCAGACACAGCTTGATTTTGAATGTAATATTAACTGTTCGGCATTGCAGAGCTCTTGATTCAAAAGCGGTGACGACAGAACACAATAGTTTAAAAAAATAGTTTCTGTTATTAACATCATCAACTGATTACTAAGTGACCCGTTCAGTTTAGGTATGACCCTGTGTTTACGATTTATGGTCTCTGTGTGGTTTTAAGCTGTAGATTGAAGGATGTATCTGTCAGCAGAACATTTAATCTGACTGTCAGAGAAGCTGAATGCCGAGGCTGAACTCCTGCCACCAAGCTGTCAGCGGAGCTGCTGATAAAACTGCTGTGAGAAACAAAGTCCCCCAATACAGACACCATAGACACACACACACACACACACACACACACACACACCACAAAACATGCAATTTCTCTGAGCCAGACAGACACCTCTTAGACTAAATGCAGTCTGCTCCTCTGTTATTTTAAAACTTAATTTCTTTGTGACTGTGCCCAACCAGCACCACACATACACATAAACATGCAGCTAATCTTTGAGTACGCAGACACTATGTGGCCATTGTTTTTATCTGACATTGAGAAGTACAGGTAGTGATACTGTTTGTGTGAGTGTGTGTACTTACCCAGCTATCTTTGTAAGGACTTGTTTCAGTTTTAAACTGTGGGAGTGAGGACATTTTGGAGCAGTAAGGACCTTTCGGCCATTCCTCACCTCTTTAAGGGTGGACTGAGGATTTGTTTTTCAGGTTGATCGGTTATAATTCATTTTCAAGTTACAATTATGGTTAAGGGTTGTGGTCAGAAACCACAGAATGACTGGAGAATGTCTTATTTTAATTAATGTCCTCATACTACTAGACACACAAGTGTGTGTGTTTTCATTTGATTCCACAGTGGGCTCATTCAGTTTTGCAGCAACATTTTGCAGCAACATTTTGTTTGCAATGTGAATACAATGTGAAATCAAGGACTGCCAGACAGGACAGGCAGGAGAAAGGGAGAGGAAAATTCTATTAAAATCAATTAAAGGCAAATTTCATTACCCCAGCAGAAAGGAAAAGGGGAAACAGGAGAAAAACATGACTGAAGAAGAATACAGTGCCTTCCAAAAGCATTGGAACAGCAAGCTATTTAATTTGTTTTTGCTGTGCACTGAAGAATTTTGTGTGTGAGATCAAAAGATGAATATGAGAATACCACCCAGTTTTTTCAAGCAAGCTAAGGTATTGGAGCAGAATGTTTTCAGCTAAATTAAAGTCAAAAATACTCAATATATGATTATATATTTGTTGCTTGCAAAACCTGCATCTAGCCTACAACCTATAGACTCCACCAGATTTCTTGTTTCTCCATTGGTTAGGCCTTTCCAGACTTTTACCACAGCATCTTTTAGTTGTCTGTTTTGTGGGGTTTCTCCCTACAGTCTTCTCTTCAGGAGGTGAAATGAATGTTCAGCTGGGTTAAAATCTGCTGACTGACTTGACTGGTACATAACCTTTCATTTCCCCCCTTATGATATCCTTTATTGCGGTGGCAGTATGTTTTGAATCATTGTCTTGCTGCATAAAAAAGTTTCTTCCGATTCATTTGGATGTATTTTTCTGTAAACTGGCAGACAATGTGGTTCTGTAGACTTCTGTGTTCATTCTGCGGCTACCATCACAAGTTACATCATGAATAAAATGACTGAGCCTGTTCAAGAAGCAGTCATGCAAGCCCAAACTATGACACGAAGTGCTTGTTGCTCAATACATCTGTGGTTTCCTTATCTTTCAGAACATTCTAAATTATGGTGCTGGCTATGACCAGTGTTTTAGAAATGGCTCTGATGGATTTTCCCCTTTTCTCAGCTTCAGAATGTTGGTCTACCCTTCTCAACTAAAAATGCAGTCTTCACAGATGAAAGTCAAAGCTTAAACTCAGAGTACATATTCAGGGCTACTTAATGATTAAACAAGCAATCTTATATGACACACCTGGGCAACAAGAAACATCTGTCGCTTGTCAGGTTCCATTACTCACTTGAAAAACTGGATGGTTTGATCCAAAATGTGTCATTTTCTATGTTGTTTGACATATCTAGATGCAAATACCTGGGAATAAAAGGCAACACTCTGATCTCTCTACTCATATTTATCTTTTGATATCACACACAAATGTTTTCACTGCACAGTAAAAACAAATTAATTGGCCTTGCTGTACCAATACTTTTAAAGGGGACTCTACTATTAAGCATTACACAAGAGAAGCCAGACAGATTCACACTTCTACAAAAAATAAGCCTGTGAAGCTCATATTTTATGTCGAAGAAACAGAGGAGCTGACAGGATTAGTGCAAAATCAGGGAAACTTATTATGGAAAAAAACTGGAAGCAGAAGTTGGGATCTGAGTAAGTGTTTTAAGTGTAGTTTAGAGACCCATATAATTGGACTGACAGTACAGATGTAACTATTTGCAAGGACGTGACTGGAGGTGGCAGACTTCCTCTTGGAGCAACATCCTGTTGGCTTTGAAGGCCGCTTTAATTGATCTTAACTATGAGAACAGCCTGTTGGATGTTACCCAGACCCGCTGAGAATTCTTTACCAGGAGGCAGAAATTCTGGCATGAAGACCCTTTGTTTCCGAAAATAATTAACAACAGTAGCCTGTGGTCTGTTTTCACACATGGTATAAAGATTCTGCAGGGGAACAATAAACATTCATTTTTCAGTTTTAAAATAGGACTCCATTGATTTTACATACCCAGGGCAAATAGCTAGTCATGGTGAGAACTAAGCTGTGCATTAAAACAGTTATATAATGTCTCATGTGGTACTGGAGGACTGTATCTGAGCCTGGGCTAAGAATCAGGTCATTTTTGAGCCTAACTCCTATTTGGGATGATTTCTGGAAGCATAAGGGGGCACTGGATTCACAGACTGTGCATTAAAGATGGCTGTAGCCACTGTTATGTAACTCATTGTTTTTGTACTTTGTAAGCCTCATTAAATCAAAGCCTAAACTTTGGAATTTTCACCATGTCATCATGGTGTGTTCAAACTGGAGGTGACAAGCAAGCACTGATCTGATAGTGAAACACTGGGAGAGGACACTGCATGCTTATATGTAGCAACTTGTCAAACTTGACAAAGTAGGCACACCTTTGTGTGATTGCAGCGAGGAACATAATTTTACAAAGTGAAAAACTCCTTAGGCCAGTGTTTACTGGGCATTAAATAAAGTGAGAACTGAGAAGTAGTGTAATTTCCTAACAGGCTCCTTTATAGTTGGACTTCTTTTGGCAACCCCTGCTGGCAGTTAAAAAGAATACAGGTTTAAATGCACTTCAGCACTGGCTTTATTTTTCAGACCTAGGAAGGGGTGGGCAAAGAAAAAGTGGGATAGTCAGGGAGATGAAGAAAGTAGACAAGAGTATTGAGAGTCTAGGTGTAAGGCAAAGAGAAAGGTGGAAAGGGCAAGGGCAAGGGTTTATAATGAGTTGTATGACAGGCTTGTATCGATTGGCTAGACAGAGAGAGCAAGCTGGAAAGCATGTGCAGCAGTTTAGGGGGATTAAGGATAGAGATGGAAATGTACTAACTCTCTAAGTGTACTAACAAGCGTGTGTTGAGAAGATGGAAGGAGTACCTTGAGGCGCTGATGAATGAGGGAAAATGAGGGAGAGGGGAGGACAGATGGAGGAAAGACAGTGAATCAGCAAGTGCAGAGTATCTGTAAGGAGGAAGTGAGGGTAGCTATAAAGAGGACGAAGAGTGGAAAGATGGTTGATCCAGATGACATACGTGTGAAGTATGGAGATTTCTAGGAAGCAGCGGACTTTTTAACCAGATTGTTTAACAGGATCTTGGAGAGGGAGAGAAGAAAGTGCACTGGTATCAAGCTTCAAGAATAAGGGTGATTTGCAGAGCTGCAGTAACTACAGAGAAATCAAAGTGATGAACTGTACCATGAAGATATAGGAAAGCATTGTTGAAGCTAGGTTAAGAAGAGAGGTGACAGTCAGTGAGCAGCAGTATGGCTTCACGCTGAGACAGAGTACTACAGATGGAATATTTGCTTTGATAGTACTGATGGAGAAATATGGAGAGGGGCAAAAGGAACTGCACTTTGTGTTTTTTGGTCCTAAGCAAGCATATAATTGGGTGCCAAGAGAGGAACTGTACTATTGCATGAGGAAGTCAGGAGTGGCAGAGAAGTATGTGAAGGTGGTGCAGGACATATATGAGGACAGTGAGACAGTGGTGAGGTGTGCAGTCAGAGTAACAGATGGGTTCAGATGGGGGTGGGATTACATCAGGGATTGGATCTGAGCCCCTTCTTGTTTGCAATGGTGTTGGACAGGTTGACACATGAGGTCAGGTAGGAGTCTCCATAGACTATGATGTTTGCAGATGACATTGAGATCTGTAGTGGGAGTAAGGCGAAGGTGGAAAAGTGCCTCAAGGGGTGGAGGTATGCACTGGAGAGAAGAGTAATGAAAGTCAGCAAAAGCAAGACGTGGGTGAATGAGAGTGAAGCAGGCAGAATGGTGAAGATGCAAAGAGTAGAGGTAGTGAAGGTGGATGAGTTTAAATACCTGGGGTCAGCAATCCAAAGCAACAGACAGTGTACAAGAGAGGTGAAGAAGAGAGTTCAGGCAGGGTGGAGTGGGTGGAGACGAGTGTCAGGGGTGCTTTGTGACAGATGCATAGCAGCAAGAGTG